>QMIH01000101.1:616113-639417 GCA_003987875.1 Clarias batrachus
CACACACACACACACACACACACACACACACACACACACACACACTCACACACACTCCCTGGCTGCTCACACGCGCTTTATTTACACGGAAAACTCAACTCTGTCGCGATTCTTTTCAAAGGTAAGGTGCTGGATCATTTGTTTTTTGTTTTTTTTACGTTACAGCAGTGATTCCGTTAGTCTGCTCACGCGAGTATCATTAGAGAGATTTATTTATTTTTTCCCGTTAAAACAGTGTTTGCATTGTGTGTGTTAGTTGTGAAACTTAAAAAGTGAGGTGCGGGAGGGAGGAGGAGCTTTACTGTTTAAGACGAGGCGAGGGGCTAATTCCACACACACACACACACACACACACACATAAAAATACACAGCGCCTGCGCACACAAACGGAAACACTTATCTGTTGGGATTTATTTTTTACTTTTTTAAAATGTGAAGTGCAGGTTAATTTGTTTTATTTTTACTTTATGTATTGTATTCATTATTTTTATGTATTTATTATTTTGGGCTGTAGAACGAATAATTAGAGTTTTCATTATTTCTTATGGGAACATTCTATTTGGTTTACGAGTGTTTTTGGACTACGAGCATGCTTCCGGAAAAAATTATGCTCGTAATCCAAGGTTCCACTGTACTGTAATTTCTTATTGATTTGATCAGGATTTATCGCACTACAAACTGTATTAAAGTTTAAAGTCAAGCGTGGTCCGGTGTATTTGTTTATTATCTACTTTTGCTAGCAGCTAGCGTAAACTTTTCCTATTATCCTCTACACATGAACTAAAATGATTCTTAGCTGGAATCCTGCTATTCTAGTTAATATTATTTGTTAAATTTGCATCAGAAGCCCGAGTTAAACGTTAATATTCCGACCAAGAAAAAGACTATTTTAAGAATCTGGATTTAAAAAAAAAAAAATCCTCCTTATCCCAGTTTTCTGTTTTATATGAGAAACCACTCCTTTGAAGACTTTAGCCAAAATCATATTCAGCATGGATAATCACAAACACACTCACACACAAACACACACACACACACACACACACACACACACACACACACACACACACACACACAGAGAATATTTGAACTAAGATTGGGTTATTACTCCTCTCTTCAGTCTTCAACACTCTTTGTTAGCGACATTTCTCACTGTGGCAGCGTTCACCTTTATCTGCTCTAAAAGAATATAAAACAATAGAGGCTCATTTATCAAGATCCGAAAACACACACACACCCACCAATACACACACACGAATCCAATTCACAGCAATGCATTTTCGCTTCGGATTTCACGCTCAAAGTCAAAGGAAGAAGGTCATCTGTCACCTGGAGTGCACACACACACACACACACACACACACACACACACACACGCGTGCTCACACACACGCACACACAAACATGAAAGAAATGTAAAGAGAAGCTATGTTGTTAATCCAGAAGCTAATCTGCTGATGCTCCCTGACCTGAACACCGAATGAAGAGCATCGTCTTGTGCTGTGACCGTGGGCTCGAGCGGTCCGTCACACACAGATCTCCTCAGCTGGGGTGGATCTGGTGGATCAGTGCCTGGCAACAAGATGGAAGAAAAAGGGTGCAAGTGCAAACCCTCTTGTGATTCTCAGCCGTCACTTCGCATGGTGCCTCTTTCAGACCGATGCTCGTGACTCGCTGTATTTCAACGGCCGCCGGGACTCTGATTAATACCGAGTCTAATGAAAAAGGTGGAGACGAGGGCGAGTAGAGAATCCAGGAGAGTCCTGCTCAAGTGCCATCACCAAGAACGCCATGAGATGCCGTGTCCAGTGCTCTGGATTGATCTGTGTCATGACGGCTTCAAGGGCTTTCACTCCTTCTCTATAGCGAGAGGCCTGGAGCCTACAGAGTACCAGGGGACTCGAGGCACTAGACTGGTACACACACACACACACACACTCACACAGACCTAACCCTCGACCCAGACGGTGCGAGACCACTGCGCCACCGTGCCGCCACATGAGTCCCACTTTGCCTCGAGCCAGAGACGTCTCACGTGCTTTCCTACAACTCTACAGAAGTCAGTTTGAGTTATTTGTTCTCTGAAACAGTTGATTTTTTTTTTTTTTACAACTGAGATGATTTTACATGAGCTGACACTGAGCTAAACACTGTGAAATTAGTTTAGTGGCTTTTCCTTTCCCCCGATCAGCAGCGGGTGTTTTCTCATCTTCAGTCGGTTGTCGCCGGCTTTCCTCTACATTTATTCAGGATTGTTTACATCACTCTGGGTTTATATATAAATCAGCCACATTACACTTTACATTCTGTATATAGACGTCACATCTCGTCATATTCATAGCGCTTTACGGATACGTTTTTATAGGATATAATTACATTTATTTTAATTAAATATACAATAAGATATTTTATAAACAAACAAATAAAAACAGAGTATTTTTGTGGAGTATTTTTCTCCATTTTCTGGAGGTGGTGCTGAATATCAACACATCTGAACATCATGCCTTCAGTACTCGGGCTGCATCAGTACAACAGCACCAAGAGTGTTAGAGTGTTACTGGACAGTTATGTGTCAGTCTCAGTGTTAGTGTATAGTGCGTTTTATACAAATGTTCCACCAACACTGTTTATTATCAACAGATTATGATTTGTTTGACTATTTAACCGGTTATTTTGCCCCGCCCACACTTATCCTCCCTCGCCTCCTCCCGCGATTAACCAGCCGCAACTGGTGGAGAGTTAGCGAGCAACAGTTAGTGTAAGCAGTTTTAAACTCTCATTAGCGGTCCTCTGTACAGCAGCCGTGGAAAGTGTGAGGAGAACAAACCAGTGAGGTGCTGGACAGTCCTGAGAAACTCACCAGATTTACTTTATATATTCACTTTAGCTGCGTTAACTTTAGGGTTCTGGGGTCGAATCCCAAATAGTGTTAAATGGAAAGCTAGTGCGCTATGTACAGTAGGCTGCACACTCCCGGACCATGTAGTGCCCTTGATCAGGGGTTTGTGTTTAGTCTTGTGTTTGGAGCTAGTTAGCTTTGTAGCTACGGTTAGCCGTGAACAGAACGACACGGACGGTTCAGAGGCGATTACCACGAAGACAAAATGATGTTTAAGATGCATAATGTTATCGGATGTGTTTTCTCGCTAAAAGTGATGCGGAATGATGCATGTGGTTAAACATCCCAGTGCTGTTACGCTCTATATCAGTAAAACGTATGGAAAGCCTCTCGTCCAATCAGATTACTTGGTTGGAACTAACTGTTGTGTAATAAGAATAAAAATGTTGCACTACTGTAGGGGTTAGCACTGTGGCCTCGCACCTCCAGGCTCCGGGTTCGATTCCCGCCGCGGGTCTGTGTGTGTGTGTGTGTGTGTGTGTGTGTGTGTGTGTGTGATGCATTACCTTAGATAACAGTGTTGTTGTTTTTTTTTTCTTGCCTTAACTAAAAAACTTGTGTGAAAAAAAAATGTGCCTAATATTATCCTTTATTATAAGAATGCACTCCAGGGTAAAGGAAGGGTAGAGGGCGAGAATCTTAATGCAGTCTGACACACTAGTAAAGATGATGTTACAATTTTTTTTTTTAAATAAAAATGTTTTTTTTTTGTTTTTGTTTTTTAACTTGGTCCAATCCAAAGTTTTAAAATGAGCAGTCAAGTCTGTTTCCACATCGACTGCAGGAAACCCTCGTCATAATTCCAGGAACAGAGCGCTTTAGTTATATATTATTAAATGTCTTTCCTTTGACTTTACACTTTTTGGAGTTGTGTATTTACCGATCTTTGTAGTTATCGTGGAGTAAAACAAGGCTAAATCGTCCCTCAGGAGACGCGCTGCTGCAGAAACGCAAATAAAACCTGAGTTTCTGTCTTCAACCGTTTGTTCATTTTAGTCACGCACTTTGCTTAAGGGTTTCCATTTTACTAAAAACAAACAAAAAAAAAAAACCCCTCAATGTTCAGTCGCCTTGAACTAACAGAGACTGAGTGTGTGAATAAAACACAATAACGTGTGATTCATCCTCACACTTCCCCCGGCTGTGCTGGAGGAAGAGCGCGCATGAAAGCTCGGGCGGGTTGAAGGGTTGAGAGAGACGACGCGCTAAACCAAACAAATACAGCTGTTTCCAGATGTCCTTATTAGCACCTGTGTGGGCGATGGGTCAAAAAGAGAAGACAAAATAGCTGGTCCTGCTTAAATTAATCAACTTCATTCTCCAGCTATTGTGCATCTGCTTTCCTTTTTTTTTTGTCTTTTTAATTCCTATATTGTTTCTCTTTGTCAGGAAGACCGGGTGTAATTACAGGCTTCAGTTTGTTCGCCGACAAAACAACAACAACAACAACAACAACAAAACAGAACAGAATACCTGAGCTACAGGTTGAGGAGCTGACAGGGTAGCATTAGCACTTAGCATATAACACAGACAACAAACAAACAAACAAACAAACAAACAAAAACCAAGGCTCAGCGTCTCTCCTGAACAGAGACGGAGTGCGTGGAACGATTATACGACCTGACAAGGAAGCTGAGAATAAAACTGAGCCACAATAAGGACAAAACAAGACAGTTCAACTCCAACAGGAAAACAGGACTACAGAAGGAATTCTGGGAAATGAAGTCCAAGTCAACATGGAGACGTGACCATGAGGGTCCTGAGTGACAACGGATTATTAATTGTTTTAGAGAGACTAAACATATCAGTAGCAACGAGTTAAATCACGAAGCGGCAGTTGCGGTGGTGTAAGAGGAATCATCCACACAGGGTTGGTGTGCTAATGTTGTGTAGAAGAACAGATTGTGTGTGTGTTTCTGCTGCAGACATTATGCTAAATTCTCTCGCTGCTAGATCCACTCCAGCACCCAGTACACTTGCCACGCTTGAAAAATGATTGAGGCAAGATCAGTTCATACTTTGGAAAGAAGAATTCGTTCCATAACAAAATGTTCTCTGCCTTTAAAAAAAAAAAAAAAAAAAACCCGCCGCCCCCGTTTTCCATCTCGCAAATCTGTAACAGGCCGCGGCAGCCACAATCCGTTACCGTGTTACCACTGCGATCTGTGCGTTCTTTTTCGGCGCGGATGCTGCGAATGCTAATGCGGTCTGTACGTGACGCTCTCGCGCGCTATCCATTATTGTTCTGCGTCACTCCAATTTAGATAAGGCAATAATCTGCCTAATGCCAAATATCGAGTTAATCTGAGCGTCTCTGATAGGCCTCAGAGGGGGGGGGGGAAGAGAAGGAGTGATCGGATTAGAGAAGACAACAGTCTCGCCGCTGCTCTCTGATGGAAATTCACGCAAGAGCTCGTCTTCCGAAAAAAAAAAAAAAAAAAAAAAAAAAAAAAAAAACCCTGGTCTCGAGCCAAAGCGCTATGAATTTTAATGAGCACGAGACGTTCTGTCGAATTTTAGATGAATAAAATCACAAAGCAGGCTCTGAGCTTTAACCTCAGATGTTACACCAACCCTAACCACTCACACCGTTAACTTTTCATGAACACTCTCAGGAGATTGTGCTGTACAGGTTCCTGAAAGCCTTGAAAAGAAAAACACTTTGAAAGTTGCTCAATATTTCATAAGTGACAGGTGAATACATGATTTTTTTTCCCTTCCCCAATGAAGGTGAACTAAAATAACATTCAATGTGAAACAAGGAAGAATCTCGTTTCAGTTTGTAAACAGTATAAGGCTGGTGTAAGGCCTTTAAAACTCAGATCAGTTGGATACAAAAGTGTCAAAGAAATAGCATTAGTATTAGGACTCAATGTTATTTACAGGGTTTAAACCAATCAGAGAGCAGCCAATTCCTCCTGCAGTGACACTATAACAAATCAGACAGATGTTCACTCCCATAATGGTAATGTAACAGATCAGACAGATGTTACCTCCTGCATTTACACTGTAATCAATCAGACAGATGTTTACTCCCTTAATGGCACAGTAACGTAATGAATCAGAGAGATGTTCCCTCCCATAATAACACTGTAACCAATCAGACAGATGTTTACTTCCTTAATGTACAGTAACGTAATGTATCAGAGAGATGTTCCCTCCCATAATAACACTGTAACCAATCAGACAGATGTTTACTTCCTTAATGTACAGTAACGTAATGTATCAGTGAGATGTTCCCTCCTATAATAACACTGTAATCAATCAGACAGATGTTTCCTTCTGTAGTGGTACTGTTACAAATTAAACAGATTTCCCTACCATAATGGCATAGTAATGTAATAAATCAGACAGTTCCCTTCCATAATAACAATGTCTTCAATCAGATAGATGTTCCCTGCCATAATGGTAATGTAACAGATCAGACAGATGTTCCCTCCTTCATTTACACTGTAACCAATCAGACAGATGTTTACTTCCTTAATGTACAGTAATGTACCGAATCAGACAGATGTTCCCTCCCATAATAACACTGTAACCAATCAGACAGATGTTCCCTGCCATAATGGTAATGGAACACATCAGACAGATGTTTCCTCCTGCAGTGGTAATGTAACAGATCAGACAGATGTTCCCTCCCATAATAACAATGTCATCAATCAGACAGATGTTCCCTGCCATAATGGTAATGTAACAGATCAGACAGATGTTTCCTCTTGCATTTCCACTGTAACCAATCAGACAGATGTTTACTCCCTTAAAAGTAATGTAACAGATCAGACAGATGTTCCCTCCTGCAGTGGTACTGTAACCAGGCAGACAGATGTTTCCTTCTGTAGTGGTACTGTTACCAAGTAAACAGATGTTCCCTACCATAATGGCATAATAATGTAATGAATCAGACAGATGTTCCCTCCCATAATAGCAATGTCATCAATCAGACAGATGTTCCCTGCCATAATGGTAATGTAACAGATCAGACAGATGTTCCCTCCTGCATTTACACTGTAACCAGGCAGACAGATGTTTCCTTCTGTAGTAGTGTTGTAACCAATTAGACAGATTGTCTTATTCAATCAGAGCGTTGTCCCTCCCACATTTACACTGTAACCAATCAGACAGATGTTCCCTTGTTGTCCATGTTAGCTAACATATTGTTCTATTACACCAGCAACACCAGTGTTTGTCCTTTTCACACTACATTGTGCTACAGGTATATTTGGAACAAAATAACTTGTGTAAAATGCAAAATGTGTTTTTTTTTTTTTCTAGTTGACAATGGAAGTCTGCATTTACAATAATTTAGTTCTAAAGTGAACAATCAGGATTCAGCCCAATCAATAAAACATGAGCGTGCTCTATGACAAATGGAAAGTGCAGGCTGTGTGTGTGTGTGTGTGTGTGTGTGTGTGTGTRTGTGTGTGTGTGTGTGTGTGTGTGTGTGTGTGTGTGTGTGTGTGTGTGTGTGTGTGTGATGATGGACGGAGCCGTTTCTGTTTAAAGTACTTTTACAGAGACTGGTGGAGCGAAAGTGGAGTGGATAATGGCCGTGTGTTAGCAATACTGTGAATCGGAAATGCGCGCGCACCACAGTGAACACACCACGGGTGAGAAACTGGAGAAGGAAATGAAAGTGTTGTTCTTTTTCCACTTTCTGAACTTTTTGTGCTTTAGGTTTGTATGGAATATAGTTTGGGCGGAAATTGTGTTAAAATCTGGGAAAGCTAAGTTGCTAAGTGTTAGCCTTCAGGTTTGCACCCTGCTGGTTGCTGTGCATTAGCGGGAGAGCGAGCTAGCAGCTAGGAATCCGTCTCTCCAAAGCAGGATATATTTCTGTTTTGGCGAAAATGGGATCTGCCTTTACTGAACACACCCAGCAGGATAAACAGACACCAACGAGCATCTTATTTTCTATCTGCTGGCGAGACGCCCTCAGCTATCACGCTGCAGAGACAGGCGGAAGAAACACACAAAGACAGACAGACAGACAAACAGGCAGAAGGATTTGATTTACAGGGGCAGACAGACAGGTTGGCAAGACAGCGAGGCAATGACAACGCAAAGTGCAGAGACCAGAGACAGACAGACAGACAGACAGACGCAACAGTAAGTGTGAGACAGGAATATGAGACAGATGTGCCTGGTCGGTGTTCACGGCTAGCCGTCTCGCTCCCGCGCCACTCATTAGCCACGCTAGTGCAAATGTACACGAATAATTCATGAGTTGCTGATTAATTCCTCAATCCATCAGAGCAGCTGCTTTTGTCCGAGACGGAGGTTCAAGGCCAGCAACCTGATGACCCATAATGCTTAGTCACTTGGTCACATGACAGAGGAATGCAATGTGAAAGGGGAGAAATGTTAACGGTGATATCTGTGTGTCAGAAATGTTTATACTTTAGATTGAGATTTAATATTTGATTTATGCTGTCCACTTATGCAATTGTGCACCTGGTGGAAAAAAAAAAAAGACAAAATATTAAAAATAAAAATTTCCATAGTTAGCCTTGCAATCTGTTCACCAAGAAATGTATTGCAGTGGTCTTTATTTTTTTCTATTTGGATTTGTGAATATTTGATTTCCGGGCTTAATGTGGAGAGAAACATAAACAAAATATTTAAACTAAAGGAATTTCCTGTTGTAATGCTCATGCTAAACTTAAATAAAAACCAGCTGTTCTTCCATTTTCATTTCAAAATCAAAACAATGTACACGCATAATTAGTTGATAGATTTATTCACTGAATTATTCATTTATTCATTTGTGAGCTGTGCATGCGAATTATGATCTGATCATGCTCATTACTCTGCCCAGGGAAGTGTTTAGAGAAGAGTGTGTGGGTAAAGATGATTCATAATCAATTTAAATATAATTATTATGGTGTGAATAGCAAACTAAGTGACTTGTAAACCCAGGATGAGTTAATAGCTGAACTGCAGTGGCACTGGAGCCAGAAGCAGTCGCTGGATCATCAGCATTAAATCCAAGAACACATTAGAAGAAGTCTTTGCTGTGATGTTTTCTTCACCATCGTGCCAGTCAATTGCAATCAGGAGCTGATGGACTACCTGTGGCGAGGTTTATATATTCATGAGCTCATTCAAACGTGTTATCGTCTCCACCGTGACACCTCATTCACAGGAACGTGTATGTGCTTCGCAGGTTTCTGTACGCGCTCAAGTCTTTTAAATCTGGACAGAAGGAGTCTCCAGGATCAGAGCTTGGATATGTTTGAAGCTACGCAGCTATTTTATACAGTTTTCTTTTAAAACCATGATGAAAATTATAACGATGACGATGATGAAGAGTATGATGATGGTGATGATGACAGTGATGAAGACTATAATGACGATGCTGACACTGTAAATTACTGTATGATAATGAACACTATAAAAATGATGATGATGATGATCATAATTGCATAGTGAAAATTATGGTGGTGGTAATTATAATGATAATGACGAAGAACATAGTAATGATGATGATATAGATCATAGTGATGATGATGATGATGATGATGATGATTGTAATGAAAAACATGATTATTATGATGATGATGAAGAAGAAGATTATGGTAATGGTGAAGATGATGTGATGATGACGATAAAGATGATTATTGTAATGATGTAGATGATGATAATTACAATGATGATGATGATGATTACAATGATGATGGTGATAATGAAGAAGAAGTTGATAATAGAAGATGATTATTTTAATGATGAAGATGATGATCATTATATTGATGATGATGATGATGATGATGATGATGATGATGGTGATAATTATAATGATAACGATGATGATGAACATAGTGATGATTTTATTGATGAACACAATGATAAGGATGAACGTGATTATAATGATGATGATGCTGAAGCAGAGGCTGATTATGATAATGGTGACGGCGATGTGATGATGATAAAGATGGCAATAATAAAGATGATTATTGTAATGATGTAGATGATAATAATTATATTGATGATGATGTTTATGGTGATGATGGTGGTGGTGATGCTAATGAGGAAAATAATAATGGTGAAGATGATTTTAATAATGACAATAGCAATTGTATTGATGATGACGACGATAATAATAATATTAATAATTATTATTATTATTATTATTATTATTATTATTATGGTGCTGGTGATGATACTGAAGATGATGATGTTAATGGTGAAGATGATGATATTAATGATGAAGCTAACAAATACAATGATGAAGACTATAATGATCTTGATGATAATGATGTGGCCACAGTAGTGACTGTTTCCGCCTTTGCTGCGTAAGAACAACACGGCTCCAAATCTGCAGCTCTTTATTTTCCTTGATTTTTTATTCCTGACTGAAGCTCCGTCTCTGCGCTCGGCATTTTCTGTTAGCTTCCAGCTCAAAGGCTGGACCTGATAAACAATTTGCTCTGCAGGTAAACGCACCCGAGCAACAGATGTGTGAGAACAGAAAATGTGTCTCACTGATAAAAATCTGTAAGTAATGTAAATGGAAATCAGAGTATAGCGGACGGCTCCTCTTCCCTAGCACACCGGAAAGCCGGGCTCACCCGAGCGGGAAGTGAGCTGCAGCCCGTGGAGTGAATTTCAACTGGATTAACTGTTCATTGTAAATGTAGAGTGTACGGTCTATAACGTGATGTATTCAGCTGAGTTTGTAAAGTTAACGAACTTTCAAACTATCAAACGTTACAAGAATTTGGAAATGAACAAAAATTATTGTATGGATTTATTAAATAAGCAAATGTAAAAAAAAATAAGTTCTATTAATAATAAGAAAACGTATATATATATATATATATATATATATATATATATATATATATATATATTTAGAACAGAATATAAACGTTTTAAACAGAAAACATTATCAAAACATGGAAGTGGAGCAAGCATGAAGCTACAAGGTGACGACGGGCATAACAGGGACATAACAGGGACATAACAGGGCATTATTAAGATCGAACAGGGAACGATTCATGTATAGCAGGGCATAACTTAGATGAAAAACATGTACTGGGACGTGGTGTGGTACAGCCTTATTGACCTCCACATGATGCTGGGCCGGGGTTGTGGCTTGGATTTGGACTGAACCTCTGCTTGCTTGTCCTCCTCTTCTGGCCGCACTGGAAGTGTGGCTTGGAAAAGAGCCAGATGGTGGAGCCAAGCCACTCTGTATGGATCTGTAGCTGTCACAGATCATAAAGTTGAGTGCTCCTACCACCACCACCCACCCTTACCTTGTATAGCATGGCGCACCAGCTTCTAGCCGGCTAACCCATTAGCATTGCTAGCCGGTTAGCCCAGCTATCACAAGTTTGCCTACGCTTTTTCACACCGATAATCTCCGTTTTTAAACACCGTTTCGGTTGTATGTCTGCCTCTAAATGCAGATGAGGATACATTGGAGCTGCACTTGGTGGATTTGGAGCTGGAGGCTGTGGAGAAGCAGATCCGCGAACCTACAGGTGAAGCTGGCCCAGCTACAGCAGCAGAAAGCCGCGCTGGAATCGTCACAGATCGACGCTCACCTGTCCCAGGTAAATTCTCGACATGACACAAACACTCCCACAACCTCAACCCTGCATGTTTCTCTGCCCAATTTTTGTTCACTCCGGTGCCGGGGTTCCACGGAGCCTGGATACAGCTGCAGCGCCAGGCCCCAGGCGAGGACCTCTCCCCCTCCACCGCCACCCATCTTCGAAAATGGTTCAGATCCTACCTGTCTGATCGATACCATTTTGTAGATATGAATTGAGAACTGTCCGGTGTAATGCCAGTGAAATATGGGGTCCCACAAGGGTGAGTTTTAGGACCTCTGCTGTTCTCAATATACATGATTCCATTGGGGAATATCATTAGAAGACATGGGATTAGTTTCCACTGTTATGCTGATGATACCCAGTTATACATCTCCATAAAACCAGATGAAATAAGTTGTCTAGACTAACTGAGTGTGTCCAAGATATGAAAGATTGGACGACTGATAACTTTGTTTTACTAAATTCGGATAAGACAGAGATATTACTTATTGGCCCAAAAACCAGTACACACCAGCTCTCACAATTCAGCCTGCGTTTATAAGGATGTACTGTTACCACCAGCTCGACAGTGAAAGACCTGGGTGTGATATTAGACAGTAATTTATCCTTTGAAAATCATATCTCCAACATCACAAAAACAGCCTTTTTCCACCTTAGAAATATTGCCAAGCTTAGGAACATTTTATCTGTATCTGATGCAGAAAAGCTGGTTCATGCATTCATGACCTCCAGACTGGACTACTGTAATGCATTACTGGGTGGCTGTCCTGCATCCTCAATTAACAAGCTACAGTTAGTCCAAAATGAAGCCGCCAGGGTTCTCACTAGATCCAGAAAATATCATCATATAACCCCAATATTATCATCCCTGCACTGGCTACCTGTTCAGTTTAGAATTAATTACAAAATAGCATTACTTGCGTACAAGGCTCTAAACGGTCTCGCTCCCACATACCTAACCAGTCTTCTGATACGTTACAATCCACCACGCTCCTTAAGATCAGAAAACTCCGGACTACTGGTAGTTCCCAGAATATCAAAATCTACAAAAGGAGGTAGGGCTTTTTCATATTTAGCTCCAAGACTTTGGAATAGCCTTCCTGACAGTGTTCGGGGCTCAGACACAGTTTCCCAGTTTAAAATTAGACTCAAGACGCATCTCTTTAATCTGGCATACACATAATTAATTTCTTTACCTCATACTCCAGTACATCTATCCTGAATGGCAACTACGTTAATTCTTTCCCTTCTCTTTATTTTTCCACCCATCCCGAGGCATCTGGAGATTGTACCAGCTTCAGTAGACCGAGGCCGACCCTGCGAGGACCCAGAGGCATCCAGAGAAGGACCTGCTCCAGCTGGATTCTGCTTCATGATGGTTTGAAGCTACACATGCTGCTCCTGAGCTCCCAGTGATCCAGACCCCCATCCGCCCTCTGCACCTGCTGACTCATCCCTGAGCTGAAACTGGACTTCATATTAATTTAAATAACTTCTGTTATATCAAACTTTCAGGTGCATAACACACAAAGGTTTCTTCCTATTGCCATCTCAGGGAGTTTTTCCTTGCCACTGTCGCTGTCACCCTTGGTTTGCTCATCAGGGACAATCTCATTATCTAGACACATCATGTTAAACAGGACCTTTTTCATTTAACAGCTTGGCGAAGAGATAGTGTTTTTAATCAGCACAGAAATCGATCCCAAGGTAAAGAAACTGTTAGCAAGCAATGCAAACCGAGTCACATTACATTTAACAAAGTTTGTCTCTGGTCAGACTAGCGTTATCTGACTCCACTCCTTACCACCACAAACAGCTCCCCTCTTACAAACAACTGTGGGGTAAATTAAACACACAAACTAGCTTCAGTACCATTATTTAAGCTAGCTAGGACAAACACAACACTGAACGTAATTCAGCCAACTAGCCACATTAGCAAACCTTAGCAGTATGCTTGTTGTTGCCACATTTGCTAGCATGCTAGCTACCATTATTAGCGTATTTTCAAATCAAAACTTGTACAACGACAAGAACAACGAGTTGGAACGATTCAGTGACAATGAACAATTTATAGATTTTAAATCAATTAAATTAATAAAAGAACAAGTAAATAAATGATCCCTTGGAGAAATAATTAATTTAAGTAAAAACAATAGTATTAAAAAAACTATCCAAATAAATAAACAAATAAATAAATCAGGTGCATGTGATAAAACAAATAAAAATAAAATATTTTATTTAAAAAAAATTCAATCAATTAATTTAAAACAAACAAAAACTAATAAATGCATCCATTAAATAAATAATTAATTTGTAAATGTTAATTCAAAAACAAAACATTAAAATAAAAAGCAAATTATTGAGTTGTTATGCATTTAGGATGTCCTTTGCATAAAGCAATACATCTTTTTTTTTTTTTAAATCTGTTTTACAGTATTAATAAATTCTTTTAATTTAATCTGCTTCTTGCGCCGTTGTGCTTCATGACTTTATTTATTTATTAATTTAATATTTTTTGAGGTTTAACAAGTTTTTGCATTCTGGAAATCTTATAAGCTGCTCAGAATAAACATGAAGAACGGTCAATTATTGCATAAGGGATTAATGGCTTCAGGGAGAATTCTGAGAAATTAGTTTTTTTTCTGATTACAAAAGAAAAGAAGTGAAAAAAAAAAAAACTGTAATCACTGGAAGGGTTAGTGAGATAATGCTTGAATACAGTATACAGAGTTCAAAGATTATCAAAAGAGTTTAAAGTGCCAATAGTGTTACTAGCTAGAGCTAACACTTAAAAACAAAACTTGAGTAAAACTTGAGAGACTTGAGTAATGCCGTAAAATACAGAGTTCAAAAGCTAATCATAAAGCTAAAGGGAGGCAAAGTGCACTGCTAGCATTAGCAGAATATACAGAATTCAGACACAAACAAGACTTGAAAGGAAAATACTGTATTTCTAGCATAGTGCTGAAAAATACATACTGATGAACATATCGCCAAGAAACCTACTGTAGCATTACACTAGTATTATACACAGCTCAAATACTGGTAAAAAGCTAAGACTGAAGGGGGAAAAGGAGCATATTGCTGGAATTTTGCAGAGTTGAAAGACTAGAATAGAGCTAAGACAACACAAGGAGAAATAAAAATAGCAACAAATTTAGGGTTTAAAGTCTAGCTTAGAGTGGAAAAAGTACAAAGCTCGCACAATGCAGCGTAATCTAAAGAGCTCAAATGCGTGCATACAGTAGCATTAAGACTTGAAAAGAAAAAAGAAAAAAGCTAATATAATGCCATAACATTCCAAGACGAACGCGTTAGCTCTATGAGCACGTGCTGCCTTTTTCTTGCTTTGTTCAGAGCAGGTCCGCTTTGTCACAGCGTAGTAGCATTGTGTTTTACTTTAGTTTCCTTTTTTAGTCTTGTTTCAGTAACTGATGACACTTTTTTTGTGTGTGTAATGATGGATGTTTCTAATCAGTCTTACAATCTCAGGGTGATTCTCTCTCCGCGCCTGTAAAACGGACCCCTGTAATGCTGCCATTTTTTTAATGGCTCTATCTCGAGTCTTGTCCGTGATGACTCACACTGCGGCTCGCACCGCAGGGCGCAAAACACGTATAGGCCGAATTAATCTCATATTTCTGTTAATGAGATGATTATAAAAGAATTACAAGAACATTAGACCTATTTCTAGTTGCTCTTATTCGGTTTATGTTTGGAATCACTGCACTCTGTTGGCAGGATGTTTTTATGCTTGTTTTAAGAAAGAAAATCGTTATTAAAAAAAAAAAAAAAAGGAGAAAAAGTTAAGCAAATAATCCTTCAGTAAAATGGTGCTTATCTGAAATAAGAGGAAAGAGAACCTCAGGAAGTAGATTTGGTGTTGAGACTCACCAGCCAGTCCATTAGGGACACCTTGCAAGTACAGGGTGGGACCCCGTTTGTCTTCAAAAACACTTTAATTCTTCAGCAATGTGCTTGAACCATTCCTTCTTGATCACACTGTCGATTGTCAGCTACGCGTTCACGGTGCGGATGTCCCGTTCAAACCACATCCCAAAGGTGCTCTGTTGGAGACTGTTATTCTGACTAGATTGGACACCAAATTTGCCAACTTTGGACTTTCTTGGATTCACTGGATTAAGGACTTTCGAACAAAATCGTCACTAGTGTGTTAGACTTCGCCAGCAACCTCTCCTCCATGCCTCAGCACTGCCACCCCACAGAGCTGTGAGTCCCATTCTTTAAACCCTCTACTCCCATGACTGCGCTTCCACCCATCCCACAAACAACATCATTAAGTTTGCAGATGACACGATGGTTGGTCTCATCTCTGGAGGGGATGAAAGGGCTGTCCCATATGCAATAAACTTTAATGGACATTGTGGAAAGCTTCCCTACGTTCAGGTTCTTGGCTACACAGATTGCTGATGATCTCTCCAGTACCACAAACATCACGCCGTTGGTAAAGAAGGCACACCGGCGACTCTACTTCCTGAGGATCCTCAGGAAAAACAACCTACAGCTGAATCTGCTGTTGTCCAACTATCGCTGCTCCATCGAGAGCGTGCTGATGTACTCTATCACGTACTGAATTGTACGCCAGCTGTTCGGCAGCAGACAGGAAAGCCCTTCGGAGGGTCATCAAAGTTATCTGCACTTCACACACTACCATCCCATACAGACTCAAGTGCACATTACATCATCTTTATTTGTTCCCAAATGCAAAATCCGTACATAGGTCACGATAGCTTTTTAACAAGCAAATATGCAATACTGTCATTTTCAATATGTTAGCCTTATTCTAATTAAAACCTTTATTGTTATATTTATGCGCAAACTGTAACAGGTTTGCCAGCTCACACTGTCCAAATGTGCAGTAGTGTCAAGTGCAATTTCTCTGCTGCTTTAATATCACAACTGAATAGCACTATCTGATCATCTATTTTAATATTGATGGTTATTCTTTACTGTTTTGAATCTACTGTAAATAGCACCTTAATGTCATTGCATCAGAAAGAATCTCTCTCTCTCTCTCTCTATTCACGTTCAAGAAACCAGTTAGAGGTGATTTAAGATTTGTGACATGGTTCATTATCCTAAGGTCATAAAGGGATGGACACAGTCAGCAACAATACTCAGGTAGGCTGTGGCATTTAAATCATGCTTAATTGGTACTAAGGGGCCTAAAGTGTGCCAAGAAAACCTCCCCCACAGCATTACACCCCCACTGGACCAGCAGGCTGGACCGTTAATACACGGCAGGATGGATCCACGGCCTCATGTTGTTTACGCCAAATCCTGACCCGATCATCCGAATGTCACAGCAAAAATAGAAACTCATCAAACCAGGCAATGTTTTTCTACAGTCTTCTGACCTGTAGCCTCGGTTAGCAGCCATCTGCTTCATGGATTGACATGTTGTGTGTTCAGAGATGCTCTTCAGCATACCTCAGGTGTAACGAGATGTTATTTGAGTTCCTGTTGCTTTTTCTATCAGCACAAACCAGTCTTGTGGTTCTCCTCTGACCTTCTCATCCAGAGGACTGCCCTCACTGAGTATTTTCTTTCCTTTTTTTTTTTTTTTTTTTTACACCATTCTCTGTAAACCCGAGAGATGTGTGACAATTCCAGTTTGGGGAATCAGACCGGCCTGTCTGGCACCAACAACCATGCCATGTTCAAGGAGGCTTAAATCACCTTTCCTCCCCATTCTGATTCTCGGTTTGAACTTCTACATCATGTCTACATGAGTATGCATTGACTTGCTGCCATGTGATTGGTTGGTTAAATATTTGCATAAATAAGCAGTTGAACAGATGTACCTAACGAATACAGGTAATGTCTTATATAATATTAAATAGTAACAATAAAACTGGGTGACGTCACTGATTAGTTCTCGCCTATCTGGTTAATGAATTAAAAATCAGCTGATTTCGTTCATGGATGGAACAAATACATAGCAGGTCTTTTACTTCCTGATGCCAGGGATAAAGCACGAGAATTCTAAAGGGAACTTCGAACTTCGGTGCCAAGTTTCTGTACGTGATCTTCAGGAAGCAATCAGGCAGGCATGGATTGAGCGAGTGACACCAGAGTCCTGCAGATTTCTGACTCTCTGCCCAGCCGGATTCAGCAGGTTTTTGAGAAATTATGAGAATGTCAATAAAATACTGAATTTATCATTTTTGTCTTAATAATTCTGGTCACCACTCTATATGGTTATGCATACTTTTTCTTCTTGTAAAGTTTTCCTTTTAAACACTGTATCTATATGGAGCGTCGTATTTTATTTATTCTGTACCTATCGTATAAACACAGTTTAGAATTTCATGCATTTTGTACACTATAGTTCTCAGATTTCTATCATTTATTTATGAAGCTTAAGTGACTTAAAGGACTAGATTTCTCCACTGAGCTCATAGATGCAGTCCAGGTGGAAGCCCAGATATTAATTATTATTTTATTTGAAAATAGCTGTAGATAAAACCATTTTCCTGATAAACTGCTACCTACAGTAGCGGTGCGAAATTTACTGTTTTTCATTACGGCTGAAATGAACTTTAATAAATTATGACGCTTCAACAGAGCTACCTCTTTTTATTATTATGTGGAATCTTCAAAGGGGCTTTAGGAATTAAACTTATGCAAATGCACTCTTTTTATGCAGCGTGTAAGCAAGCCTACATGTAAATCATGGGAAACGAGGGTTTCGCACAACACAGCCATATTGTACGTTCGAAAATAAACTCCCACTCGTGACTGGGCGCCAGGCCACTCGGAGCTCCAGCTGAGAAACGCTGAGACGCATAAACCGCTCGGAAATCGCGGACGTGGTTATGATAATCAGGGCTCGCGTTACATATGGGCTCCTTCTGCGACAGAACAAAAGACCATCGTTCATGTTTGTACGAGGAATACATTGTAAGGGAATAGTTTTAGGATGTACTGTATGCCCGCACATGTTATCCCGAGTGTTTGAGTGAATGTGTATGAGAAAGTTTGGTGTGTTCAGAGTCGGGTTATGTGCACTTATGTGCCGGTAGACTGTGGGTTGGGTTTGTGCAGACTGATCACAAGGTGAAAGTAACTACATCGTATACGGGTCATGACTCTAAACGGATAAACAACGAATCATACGGATAATACGGCTGTTGATTACTTTGCCATAACGCAAATTTCTTACTTAAAATTTGAATTACATTTCCATTTAAGCTGCTAATTCATATGCAGCGGCGTTAACCTCACCACCCTTCAGTTGTTGTTTTTGTTTTTCTTTTTGTATTTATTTATTTATTATTTATTATTATATTATTTTAAATAATGACAACATTGTGCAATAGCTTTTGTTTCTCTGAGCTTACAGTCTTGTGCGTTCATGAGTGTTTACGAATGTAAGTAGACTCCTGTTGCATCCATAGCATAGCTGGCTAGCTAGACAAAGATAACTTACTTCTGTAGTAACCAGGAAGTCTGTCTGATTTATGTTAGCTAATTATTTTGTCATTTATGACAAAAATTCACCACGAATTAATATTAGCTCACGGTTTTAAATCAACTGGTCAAAGCGGAAGTTTCATTCGGCACGTTTAATGAAACAGTCTTGTAAGATAGTGTGAGCTAAAGTGTGAGCTTCCCTTTGGTGATTAGTCACAATGCGATATTTAAAATGAAAGCTCAAAGCATTTACGTAAACCGGGATGAGATACAGCTCCTGAATAACCTTTCCATTCGGACATTACAGTTAATTTTTCATGAACAACTTTTTTTTTTTTTTTTCCCCCTTCTAGAAGAAAGCCATCCCGAGTAATTTTCCAAAGATGCTGCTAGTTCAAGGTTAGCTTTATCAGCCTTGAGTGAGTTTTTGTTTGGCTTTCTTTCTTTCTTTTTTTTTAATGCGTTCTCTAACCAAGGACAGGAGCGCAAGTTAAGGCTGTGCACGCAGGCCACATGGGAAGAATAAAAGTTTTATAAATGAATAAACAACTAAATAAATAAATAAATAAAGCGATCAGCTGCAACGGGAACTTTGCAGAATAAGAGAATGAAAATGAGACTACATTCGTGTAGAAATTTATAGAATTATTAGTTTGCAGAAACATTTTTTAATTAATTTGTTTATATTTTAGTGCATCCCCATCACTGTGTTTGTTTAGAGTCTTAAAGATTGTTCGCTGAAGGTATATAAAAAAACAGTTCCATAGAAAAATAAGAAATATCTGCTTCCCAAATCAGAGGGAAAACAGGATTCCGCAGAGGTTCTTTAAAGTCTGATTGGATAATGTCCTGGACGTATCATCTTCTCCTTGTTCTCACACATTTTCTCAGATAGTGGCCCACACTTAAAAACAATGTTATTCCTGGGTTCCTATATAGGATCTAGTTGAAAGCTTTCTGAAACAGAAATATTTAGCTGTAGGCTTTGATGTAGAACTTCTAAGTGTTCCTCTGAGGGACAAGCAGAACAACTCTAGGTTATCAAAGGAAAGATTCCAAATTGAGAAAAGTCACCTCTCTAGTTCGGGAACTGTGGTTAGCTCTGTAGCCTCACATCTCCAGGGTCGAGGGTTCTTCGGATTCTGCCTTAGGTCGGGGTGTGTGGAGTTTGCATGTTCTCGCAGTGCTTGGTGGGTTTCCTCCAGATAATGGAGCTCGTGTTCAACTGAGTGGGTGGGTGTTTGTGCCCTGCATCTGCCCAAGAAGATGGATTGGCACCCTGTCAGAGGCGTACAGGATAAACACTACAGAAAATGAATGAATGTTAGAATTATAAAATGGTAAAATGTGACAGAGTTATATGTGCTCTACTTCAACTTCAACAAGATTTCCCCAAGCGACCCACGGATGAAGTGTGGAACATTTACTTAGAGAAGAGGGTTCTTTAAGGATTCATTTTAATAATTCAGGGTTCTTATGAGATAATTAAGTTTTTTAAATGGTTGCATTGGGAATGATATTGAAACGGTCCAGATTCTTGGATCAAGAATCCACAATTCAGGAAGCACTTCTTATGGGTGTTTTCTTGCACATTCTATCAGAGTGAAAGTGCACAACTATGTCCGTTCTTCCCGTGCCTCCTCTGTCCTCTGTACAGCTTCTCAGGTCTGGTTAGCTCAGGCCTGAGTGGAGAACCTTGGTCCCCGCGGCGTGTTCCGCCCACGCCAGGTTCGAGTCAGCCGTGCATGGTGTAGCCGAGCGAAGGTGATAATTAAACTCGTGTTTCTTTAAATTGGGTTTGAGCACCGGAGCAGAACTCAGGAGGAACCGCTTTAACGCCGCTCCGTGCTCCGCTGAGCAATCTCATGAGGCCGATTTAGCGAAACATGCAAAGGAAAGTGCAGAACCACTCGGGAACATCTATAAAACGTTCTAAGGTGACAAAGGAGCAGTGTTTCAGGCAGACTTTAAACCGGTGTAGGTAGCCGATGTGGCGAGTCAGCAGCGCGCGATGGTGAGAAATGAGCGTCCTAGGAATTGAACATGAGTAATGATGCAGGATCTCTGAGCAGGAGAGCCACATGGGGTGATACAGTAATGATAATTATGCCTCAGTGGTTGTACCTCAGGGACAGGGAGATGTTAGGATACGGGGATTTCACAGAATGTTTGAATGTTAAGGACGTTGAAATGTTTGTAGCATGACTATTAAAAAATTTAATCTTATTTATCTGTTTGTCTGCTTGCTTGCTAACAAATATCATATATTTACTTTTGTGTTTATTTATTTTAATATTTCTATTTGCTTATTTATTTACTATCAAATGATTATTTATTTATTTGTTTGATGGTTTAGTTGATTTCTATTGTCCACATTTTATTTATTTGTTAGTTAGTTTAATTAGTTATTTCTTCATTAACAAGTAGTATTTATGTATTTACTTACTAATTTACTTGTTTTTTAAATCCATTTTTAATATTTCAAAATTTAATTCATTCATTCATTCAGATTGGGGGGAGGGGAGGGGGTCACAACATATTGTGCATTGTGAGCAAATAAAAAAATCATAGATAGATAGATAGATAGATAGATAGATAGATAGATAGATAGATAAAGGAATTAATTGATTAATTAGATATGAAAACCTAAAATAAAATTTAAAAAAAAGAAGTAAATATACTGTACATATTCAGGGACTGTATAGTTGCTGTACATCAGTCTCTCTACATCAGGTAGAGTACATTTTATGCTTTTTTTAAATCACTCCACACCATTTCAGGTCATGTGACCAGCCAAGCTCCTTTATCATCACATTTTTCAGCTCGGCGTTCTCCCCGGGGATCAGGGTGCACCGTGCATTTTTCCTCATTTCTCTCCGACCTTCGAGCAGTTGATACATTTTTTCAGACATAAAAATATAAAAATCCTTCGCTATGCCTGTTTGATGTATTCATTTGGACATCTTGTCGTTTTTGCACGCTCAGGATTATGCAAAATTAGCGTATAGTGCCTTATAAACCCCAGAAGCAGCAGAGAAATTACATTCCTGAAAGACGTACCTGATTCACACTGCAGCCGTGAAGGAAAAAATAAATGTGAGGAAGGAACGCCTGTGATTAATTCACGCAGTAACAGCAGCGTGATATGAAATTCAGGAAAGAAAATAATAATAATAATAATAATAATAATAATAATAATCATCATTATCATCATCATCATTCTAGCCAACACTATTTTCCCACTATTTTTATTTGTGGGAAACTGATTTAACCCCCCCAAAAAAAACTCTACAAATGATGATGACAAATATTTTACAACCAAAATCAGACACATCATCTTGCAACTTTAAACTATATAAATAGTCTGCATGTCACCCCAACAACTTGAGGTTTGAACCTGTGACCCTCCGATCACTCGTCCAACACCTTAACCACTAATCTACCACTGGAAAGATAGTATGGAAAGACTCAGGTAGATTCATACATTACGAAGTACAATTGTACTGTACCAAGTGTTAAAATGCCCTCATACACTCTGAGAAAACTGAGATCACATGACACGTTAACTGCAAAAATGCTGACTCCAGTTAATTTATTCTAACCCATCTGATGGCACCAGACTTAATGAAGGTGTTTCACACCAACAACAAGGTGAATCTGTTCTAATCTGAATTAAGGGCTATACATTTTGTTAAGCTCTACAGTGGGACAGAACAACACAAACACAGAGACAGCAGTTGAGTGCTCAAAAAGATGTGGAATTTATTCACAAGATCAAAAAAGTTAGGAGTCTTTTCTTTAGGTAGAGTAGGAGTGAGGTAGGGAAGTGACGGGAACTTTATCTGTGCCAGTTGAGATGAGGTCATCTTCGTCTGGCTGAGGCTGAAAACGAGGAATCCGAGGAGGTGGATGAATTCTGGTGAAGTCTCCTCTTGTGCACTTTTCTCCATTTCAGGCAGCCTGCGAGTGTCAGATAAAGAGGAGAACTTGTGCACTTGTGTACTTGAGTGTAGTCTGTACCCGGATCCAGACTGGCTTTTTGCCTCCGACTCCAGCACGGTGAGTGATGATGCAGTGGCAGCCGTGTAGAGTTAAGGCGCCGCGCCCATCTCTTGTGTGCCATGACGCTGTCCGTGGTGCTGAATGTGCTTCGTGTTTTAGACGAGTGTGGAGCTGTCACATGGTACAAGGTGCTGGCTGCAGGCCCATCGTTACAATTTACTTAAGTAGTCAAATAATTATCTAATTACTGCATATTGTCAGATTGTCAAATTATATGAGCTATTTTTTTACATTAAATAATTTGAATATTCATGCAAATCATGCATATGCACCTGATTATTATTATTATTATTATTATTATTATTATTATTATTATTATTATTATTATTATTATTATTATTATTATTA
>QMIH01000101.1:639488-646988 GCA_003987875.1 Clarias batrachus
TTTTTGGTGATTGATTTTTTTATTTATTTACTTATTTATTTTTGCAATTACGGCATCACGCTGAGGTGAAAAGTAATGGTTTGGAATGGAAACAGAATCTGCCTGTGACTTTTCGGGAGTAATTAGGCCTGTTAATGAATCACACTGCCTCTCTGCATCACTGCCAGCCTGCCGTCGCTTAGATCAGGTGCAATTTGTCCCACAGGATGCGATTAATCAGAAGAATAGAGCACGATTGAGCAGAAAGCACCCCTGAACTTCACATCCAATTTAGTTTTAATCCTTTTGACTGCTTTATACGAGGATTAAATCTGCAACGACTCTGTATTTATCGTCACTGATGATATATTTCATTCATACAGTCGAGGACGAGGATGATTGAGAATGACAGGAATGCGAGGATCCCCCTGTGAGCTGGAGAATGGAACGGTCCGGGCTTGGCAATAGATACACTATTTCTGTACAAGCGGCAAAGAAAATGAAATGTGTTCATTATTAGAAGAAAAAAAGAAAAGCTCAGCAGGTCAGAGCGATTGCTGAGACAAACCCGCGCAATTATAGTCATCTACTCACAGTGGCATTCGGGAACGTATAATCACTTCAACACACACACACACACACACACACACACACACACATATATGAGACAAAGATGTGATCATAAATGTGAGAGTTATTTTTTTCTATAAAGCGGCATGGAAATTCAATTACACATACAGGTAGGTGTGTGTGTGTGTGTGTGTGTGCGTGTGTGTGTGTGTGTGTGTGTGTGTGTGTGTGGAAGTAATTATACCTTCCTGAATGCCATTTGGAGTAGGACAAAGAATGTGTAAAGAATACCATACCTGCAATCAGCCTGTTTTCTGTTCCGTGACTGAATCAACAATCAAACACATGTGTATTTTTATTATTTGGGTTTGTTCACGTAAATGTTTGTGTGTGTTTTTTTTTTTAAATAGCACAAATAAAATTATACACTCGACAATCCTCTTTCTTAAGCACTCTGGTGTGTGCTAAAAGGGTACGATTCAGCATGATTCAACTTGTATATACATGCATGTTAATGAGTGCTTTGTCTGCCCTCCAAACGTCAAAACTGTGCGCTTAGGAATGTGGCATGAATATAACGGCATAGTATTTAATCCTTACAGAGCTGCTGATACATCTGTAGTTATGTGTGAGTGCTGAATACTGAATACCAATGTATGTGCTTTGGATAATTAGTTTATTTAGCTGAAAAAATTAAAAACAAAAAGTATGTGGAATGGTGGTGTACTGCTTAAAATTACACACTCATACAGACCAAAAGTTTTCTTTATTGTGTTCTTTAGCCCAAACGCGTGTCTTCTGCTTGTTGTCTGTCCTTAGCAGTGGTTTCCTAGCAGATCTTCTAGCATGAAGGCCTGATTCACACAGTCTCCTCTTAACAGTTGTTCTAGAGATGTGTCTGCTGCTAGAACTCTGTGTGGCATTGACCTGCTCTCTGATCTGAGCTGCTGTTAACCGCCGATTTCTGAGGCTGGTGACTCGGATGAACTTCTCCTCCGCAGCAGAGGTGACTCTTGGTCTTCCTTTCCTGGGGCGGTCCGCATGTCAGACAGTTTCTTTGTAGCGCTTGATGCTTTTTGTGACTGCACTTGGGGACACTTTCAAAGTTTTCCCAATTTTCCGACTGACTGACCTTCATTTCTTAAAGTAATGATGGCCGCTCGTTTTTCTTCACTTAGCCGCTTTTTTCTTGCCATAATACAAATTCAACCTCTTTGAATGAGAAGGGGTGTCCAAACTTTTGCACAAGATGTGCAGAATTTCAATAAATTAGAATGTCATCTAAAAGTTACGTATTTATTTCCGTAATTCAATTAAAAAAGTAAAACTCATATATTATGCAGATTTATTACACACAGATTGATGTATTTCAAGTGTTTATTTCCTTTAATTTAGCTTACAGCTAACAAAAAGCCAAGATTCAGTATCTCAGAAAATTAGAATATTTTCTGAAAAAAAAAAAAAGATTTTTAACACAGAAATACTGAAAGGTATCAACATGTACAGCACTCAATACTTGGTTGGGGCTCCGTTTGCATGAATTACTGCAGCAAAGCGGCGATCAGTCTGTAGCACTGCCGAGGTGTTACTGTATGGAAGCCCAGGTTGCTCTGATAGCAGCCGTCAGCTCTTCTCCAGACGTTCTCTACAGGGTTTAGGTCGGGCGTGTTTGCTGGTCCATCAAGCACAGGGATACCACAGTCCTTAAATCAGGTATTAGTGTTTTTTACAGTGTGGGCAGATGCAAAGTCTTGCTGGAAAATGAAATCAGCATCTCCATAAAGCTGGTCAGCAGAGGGAAGCATGGAGTGCCTTAAAACTTCCTGGTAAACACTGTGCTTGGGCCTGATAAAACACAGCAGAGGACACGCCTCCCCAAAACACCACTGACTGCAAACTTTACACTGGACCTCAAGCAGCTTGGATTCTCTGCCTCTCCTCTCCTGCTTGGATACAGCACTCTGTAAACAGACAGGTTTTCAACAATGACCTTTTGTGGCCTACTGAACCAGACTGAGAGACTATTTAAAGGCTCAAGGAACCTTTGCAGGTGTTTTGAGTTAATTAGCTGATTAGGGTGTGACACCATGAGTCTCCAATATTGAACTTTTTGACAATATTCAAATATTGAAATATATCAGTCTGTGTGGAATGAAACTGTATAATATATGAATACATTTCTATGATATTCTATGATATTCTAATTTATTGAGATGCACCTGTATAAACACATTTATTTTCAATGCATAGCTGCCATATGAAACTGTTATATCTGTGTGTGTGTGTGTGTGTGTGTGTGTGTGTGTGTGTGTGTGTGTGTGTGTGTGTTTAGATAAGTTTTAGTACTTGCTGACATTTCCCTCGTACACCGCCCCCGAGGTATCGTTGTTGTTTAGCGCTGCCCTTTGACCCTGACACAAGCCCGGTTTTCTGTATTTAACCTTTGACCCCAGAGTTGCTGAAAAATGCCAGCCTGCTTGGTCAAAGTTCAAATGGATCCGGGAGAGGAAATAGAGAAGCGGGTTTATGTGCCGACCTGGTCTGACCCTACTCAAATACATTAGAGTGTACAGGACGGTGCAGTAATTTGTTGTTTTATGTGCTATATGGAATAAATCACCCGGTGTGCTGCAGCGACAGGAAAACAATCAACCTGATTTATAATTAACGCTGCGAAAACAGACGACCTTCACCTGACCTCCGATACAGTACAAAACCGCCGATCCTGCTGCTTCCTTTCGCTTTTCTTTGCTGCAGTTGAATTCAAAAACAGATGGAAAGCATACACACACACACACACACACACACACACACACACACACACACACACACACACACACACACACACACACACACACACTCACACACAAAGTTTGATATTCTGCAGCGTGTTTTTTTCATAAATCTGTCTGCTTTGTGTATTTCTAGGATTCGCTCCTGAGGAAATGGGAACTCGAGCTTGTTTTTCTTACCCAAAGAAACTTTAAAGTCAAGCTGAGATTTTAATCTGAACACACACATCCGCCGTTAGATTGGGTTTTAGTTTCATATTTAAACTACACACACACACACACACACACACACACACACACACACACACACACACGCGCACACGCACACCTGTCCCTCTAATGTCTTTGTTTGCAGGGGAAAAAAAGAGCTTTATTGGAGTTTGGGTAGAAAATAAAGAAAGTGTGACTGTAATACTGGTGCTGAAACTGATACAGGTATTACTTGATACAGTACTTGATATTGATATACTCATACTGCTACAGGTATTGGCAATACTACAGATACTAATCATTATAACAGCTACTGATAGTAGTTCTAATACTTGGTAATGATACTGGAACTGCTGCTAATTCTGACATTAATACTGATATTGGTAATGATATTGGTGCTGGTACACAGTAGATACTGGTACTGAATCTAATACTGATACTGAGAATGGTGCCATGACAGATACAGTACTGGTACTGTTATATTGTATGACTGTAGTTACTGGTAAGTGATTTATGTACCTGGACTGAAAATTATACTGTTATTGATAATGATACTGAAACTGATATTATAATTAATATTATATATTCATACTGATACTGGTATGGAAACTGATCCAATTATTGAAACTGATACAGGTACTGAAACTGATACCGATACTTTGATTAATACTGATTCTGATACTAATGAAGTTACTGATAATGGTACAGGTGCTGTTATTGATGCTGATTCTGGTACTAATATGATACAGATACTAATACGGATACCGTTATTGATACTTATACTGATAATGATGCAGGTACTGATACTGGTACTAAAACTGATACAGTGAAACATAATTCGTTCCGGAAGCAGGCTCATATTTCAAAACACTCGTAAACCAAATCATATTTTCCCATAAGAAATAATGTAAACTCAAATTATTTGTTCCACCGCCCAAAAAATAAATACATAAACATAATGAATACAGTGGGGTTTCTCAGAAGGGTAGCTGGCTTTTCTCTTAAAGATAGGAAGAGAAGCTCAGTTATCCATGAGTAGAGCCGCTACCCCTTTGCGTGGAAAGGAGTCAGTTGAGGTGGTTCGGGCACCTAGTAAGGATGTCACCAGGACGATTTCTTGGCACGTCCAGCTGGGAGGAGACCACGGGGCAGACCACGGACTAGATGGAGAGATTATATGTGTTTGTGAATGAGCCCCTCCCCCCTCCCGCTTCTCTTCTTACACATTACACCCTCTCACTCTGTTATTTGATTTTCACAATGGAAACACTGTTTTATTTGAAAAATAAACAAGAAATCTCTCTAATGACACTTGAATGATCGCACACTAACGGAATCACTGACGTAAAGTAAAAATAACACAAATTAACCTGCACTTTACTTTTGAAAAGAGTCGCGACAGAGCAGTGTTTCTGTGTAGAAAAGTGTGTGTGTGTGTGTGTGTGTGTGTGTGTGTGTGTGTGTGTGTGTGTGTGTGTGTGTGTGCGAAGGCAAGAGAACGGATGTGTGTGTGTGTGGCATGGAGTCCAATGACGTGCGCATACACACACAAATGCAGTGAACTGATACAGAGAGAGAAAATGGATCTTTAACCTCTCTAATGAGACTTGCTTTTGCTTTATACACGCGCTCACACGTGTGTTATAATATACTTGTAGCAAATATAGCATCTGTTGTATTCAATTCAGATTATAACTTTGCTCTTTTAGAGACACACCTGAAGAACACTTTAATGGTTCTAGATTTTCTAAAAGTGCAGTGTTCTTCAGTGTTCTCCTCAGTTTGTTGAACTGTCATGAGATTGGCACAAACTCTTCCTTTGCAGACGAGATTCAACTGGTAACTTTACGAAACCTTTGTGAGCACTTTTAATGCTACCATTATGTTGGACAATTTGTTATAATTGGTATACCACTGGTTCGTACAAGATTCAGTGGGTTCTTTTTTTTTTTTTTTCCTTAAACCCCATTCAGATAGAGGAACGCTCACAGGAAGCACGACAGCTAAATTAGACACGATCAGACAAGCTTGTGTGATTTCAGAGTTGCATATCCAGAAGGTTCCCCCAAGAGCTCGATTCTTCGTGGTTATTACTTCAGTTTATTATGAACTGATATTTTATTTCATTTTATTTCTCCATGAAAAGCAGATGCTCTTCTTCTCTAAGGCCCCACTTATCTTTTAGCATTCACTCTATTCATCCTTGTTTCTCACACCTTCTCTTTCACACAACCCTGAAAAGAAATGAGAGGAAAAATACCCTTTCAGGGGGGATAAAAACCTGGTGACAGAGTTCTTTTTTTTTTTTTCGGCAGTGGTGTGACAGCTCCATTAGCGAGGACAGGCTGGAAGAATTGCTGCTGTAATCGCACTTCCTGCTATCTGAAGAATTAAAAGTTTAATTTCACGCAGAACAGCTTGACAGGTAGCGAAGCCTCGTCTTGGACTATGCTTAGGTAGTGAAATAGAAAGAGAAACGTAGCATTTCAAATGGCAGAAAAACAAATGAATAAGTTCTTTGCTGCTATAAACCTTGGTACCTCTATCACTAAATGTCGACCCTTTATAAGTGCAATGTGATAACTTCCTCAGTAAATGAACCTGACTGCCTTGAATGCCTGAAAGATGGTTTATTTGTTTGTTTGTTTATTTGAAATATTTCTATACATTTTGTTTATTTTGTTCCGTAGAGCATTCTTAACCAATCAATAATAAACTCTAAAGAATTAGACATTTATAAAACTTTTAAGAGACAAAAAAAGTCATTTTCTCAGGCTCCCAGTTAACCCATAGTTAACCGTACAGTATATCTAAGAAACAAATAGCTCTGTAGTCGTTGCTTAAAGACTGCCAGTGACTCAGCTGTACAGACTTCTAAAGACAGTTCCTTCCACCACCTAGGATCCAGGACAGAAAAGACTCTAGATGTATGTCTTCCTCGATCCCTGAGAGATAGCGGGACCAGTCAAGCAGTGCTGGAGGATCTGAGGAAACCTGGTGCAGTGCGGGGTGTGGTAAGTGCTTTGATGTAAGTGGGTGCCGGGTCATTTTTAGCTTTGTAGGCAGTTGTAGGCTACAGACGTCTTTTGAATTTGATGCGGGCAGCTACAGGAAGCCAGTGGAGGGAGAGGAGAAGTGGGTGGTGTAGGAGAACTTAGGAAGGTGTAAACAAGCCATGCAGCTGCATTCTGGATCAGATGAATGGTGCACGGAGGCAGACCTGTCTGGAGTGAGCTGCAGTAGTCCAGTTTTGAAATAACACGGGACTGAACAAGCACCTGAGGGGAGTTTGTGCGGAGAACTTGACAAATTCTTCTGATGTTGTAAAGAAGAAATCGTCAAGAGCGAGTAAGGTGAGAAATGTGAGGGGAAAAGGATGGTTGATTGTCCAGAGTTGCCCCAAGGTTCTGGGCTATGACAGAAGGAGTTATCGGATTGTTGTCCAGGGAGATCAGAAGATTCTGCCAGGAGGATGAATCACCTGGGATCAACATCAGCAGTTCGGTTTTACTAAGATTAAGTTTCAGCTGTCAGAATAAGATGTCTGCCAAACATGCCAGGTAAAACTCTGAGTGTGTACGGGAAGAAAGAAGAGAATGAGTTGAGTGTCATCCGCATAACAGTGGTATAAAATGTTGTGTGAGGAGATGATGTCATTAAGAGATCGGGTATAGAGGGAGAACAGAAGAGGACCAAGTACGAGCCTTGTGGGACACCAGTGAAGAATCCGCGTGGAGCAGATGTGGATGTCTAGTAGGTAGAAGGCAAACCATTGCCATGCCATGCCACAGATTTCAAAGTTTGCAAGGATAGAAAGCAGAATCTTGTGGTTTAGCATGCCAAATGCTGCTGAGAGTCCAGGAGGATGAGGACAGTTGACAGTTTAGCCAATCTGTTCTGTTACCACTCACTACTCTCTTACACACTTCTCTCCATTACTCTTTGTTAT
>QMIH01000101.1:649488-663567 GCA_003987875.1 Clarias batrachus
AACTGTTAATTATTTAATGTGTAAATAAATAAATAAATAAATATACAAATAATAATAATAATAATAATAATAGCAAAGATCTGCATTATTTTATTACTTTATCCCCACAGAGTTAAGTGAATTAATCATGACCTCTACTGTAGGTAAAAAAAATGTAGTTTAATCTAGTTAGATGTCTTCCACTACTGTATAAATCATGCGCTGTATGAACAAACAAAATATAAAAATTCATTTAAATATGGAAATTAATGAATAAAAATAAGTGAGATATATATTCTTTTAAAACAGACTTGGACTTTTTTTTTAAATAGATACATTGCTGCGTCGAGGTCAAACTGGAATTACTACAAAAATAAATGTATAAATAAATATAAATTACACTACTTACAATAAGTTAAGGATTTTGTTATTTACATGTGTGCTTTTCCTATTTGCTCTGAATTTTAATGAAATAAGTAAAAGTTCCCTTTGATATTACTAATAATGTATGAGAAGAAACACTATTTTAATTAGTTTAATATTTATTACCCCAAAAATGTAGACAATAACAAGGATAGGCTCAAATAACAAAACAATGTCAGTAGCGGGAGTTTGAAGCATTAGCCGCAGTGACAGCTGGACAGCGGCGTCTCGTGCTCCTCACAAGCCTCATGATGTTGTTCTGAGGTGATGCGTTCCACTCTTCCACAACTCCTACATGCAGTTCTGCCAGGTCACGCGGGGGTGTGGTACGATCATCCAGTCTCTGCTTCAGCTGGTCCCAGACCTGCTCTATGGGGTTCAGTTCAGGGGACATTGATGGCCACCATATGAGACACTCCAACTTCCTGACGTCGAGCTGTGACAATTTACAGTCACAATGTGGTGGAGCATCATCATCCATGAACAGAAAGTTGGGGTGTGCTGGAGGAATTGGGGGATGATGATGGGTTCTATGACGTCTGTGAGGGAAGAACGTGCAGTGACTTAGCCATGGTGATTCCAGACTGTTGCACCTCCTCCACCAAAGCATACCCTGGGCACCATGTTGACCTCAGCGTATCTCTCACCTCCACTTCTCCAGCAACGGTGACCCGTCACTCATCAGTGAACAGGACGGTAGACCAGTGCTGCATTGTCCAGGTCACATGGTCTTGTGCTCACTGCAGACGTTCACGGCGGTGTCTTGGTGTCAGTGGAGTCGCCTGCAACGGCCGTCTGGCTTTCACGCCAAAGCGGTGGAGTCGGGAAGTGTAATTCACTTTTAAACTTATATACTTGTGTTTATATCACTCTTAAGTAAGAATTGTGATCTGGTATATAAATTTAAATAGGTAAAATATTTATGAAATATCTCTGAATCAACTAATAATAATGACTTTAAATAAATATATAAATTAAGAGAAAAATATTTAGTGTTAATCCCATCTGTTAAAAAAAATATTTTTGCAATATGTAAATTAGTGCACATTTACTGCACAGTTGACCAATTAGCATTAGCATAGATTTGCAAAAAAAAAAAAAAAGATTACCGTCATAATACTAAACAGAAAATTCACAATTTTTTATTGATTATTAAATCATTATCATTCATTTTAATGATTGTTATTATTTCTTGTTTCATCCTTCCATGAAAAACAATAGACACATACACACAGGTGTCTGTAAGGTCACAGCAGTGGTCAGTGTCTCCTTAACCATCACACACTCCTCAACACTCCACACATGCCGAAGTGATGGGAAAGATGGTTAGTCGCCATGGCAACCCAGAGTCGATTCGCAATGGCAAATTCACAGGCTCTCAAATGCTCACGGCTGATCTACGTGTGCTTTATCAGAGAGCACCAGCCTCGTCTCTTTCTCACTCTCACTTACACACACACACACACACACACATGCACACGTGTGCATGCAGAAGTATGCAGGAACATAAGTTGCATTCATAAGTACAGAGAGAGAGAGAGAGAGAGATTTTGTAGGAAATTAATCCCCACATGCTGACCAATCAGAATACAGAACCTGACATGGATGTGGTGTAAAATATTTTTTTTATAACATGCAGAGGGTAAAAGTTGCACTTTTACTGACCGGATCTCTGACATTGCGTGTAGTGTTGCGATTTCCTGTCATCCTCTGTGCAGCTTCATTTCACAGGAAAAGCCGACGTAACTGCTAACTGACCTTTTTTATTTATTTATTTATTTTTTATAAAAGATCTTTTGAATGGTTAAATATTTTAACTAAATTGAACGGTTTATTCAAATCAGTAATGTTCGGTACAGTAAATATGCACACTTCCAGAAAAAAAACACTTAATATAACGCGTATAATTTTAGCGCGTAGTGTTCCGGGGGTTGAATCCCGAACAATGTTAGACAGAAAGCTAGGGCACTATGTAGGGTGTACAATCCCTTGCTCCACTCACCAAGTAGTGCGCTTGATCAGGGGTTAGAGAGGGAGTTGGGATTCAGCCTTGAGTTAGGAGCTAGTTAGTTAGCTTTGTAGCTCACATCGCCCATAAACAGAACAACACACACGTTCAGAGGCAATTTGGAACAATTTTAATCGATGATTATTAAGCAGACAAAGTGTTGACATAACGTTATCAGATGTGTGTTCTTGCTGAAAGTGCTTCTGTGACTGGTTGTAAATGTGGGTTTTGGCAGACAGCTGCCCTCAATATGTTTACAATACATTGATATAACGTTGCTATTTAGTTATAAGATTGAATATTACAATAATGGTTCCTTTTAATATTAATACCTTTCACTATTACGTGAGTAGCACATGCCAATGTTTCCGTAGATAGCAGAGTGTCAAATAAAGATTTTTGTTTGTTTGTTTGTTTGTTTGTTTGTTTGTTTTTACAAATTTTAAAATGGATTTTACAATAAGAGAAGCTGGTACGAACTTAACTAGCACAGCAAAACCTGCTAATCTGGTATGTATATAGTTTCCTAACTTTACGTACAAGTTGTGCCTCGCTAATTTGAGCTAATCAACAATCCGTCCTAATCTTAGCATCTGTAAGCTTCAGTTTAATGTTTTTGGCGTCAATGGCAATATTTGTGCAATTGCGCAATAGTCTTAGTCGTATAATCTAAGATGTAAGCTAAGATAGCGAAGCACATCATGCTAACTTTATATACCAGTGATGTTCTGCTAATTTCAATGCACTTTGTTACCTTTTGCTGTCTTCTTTTGTCTTTTTTGTTCTGTTAATTTTACGGTGTTCATTTGTTGTCTTACTGTAGCTAGTCAGTTAATTAGGTGTCTTAGCTAGTTAGTTAGTTGTATGTAGTCCTGAATGAACGTTTTCCAAGAGAATTGAAGAAAGATAAGCTAAAGCAGCACATCAAGCCAACCTTAACTTTTTAGCTTTACATCCAAGTACAAAAAAAACCCCAAACAAGCAAAGAAATTCCCAGCTAGAATACAGTAGATATTATTATATCATCTCCACGTTCATGTGCAGGAACCATGCTCTCTTCACAGGATGAGGTCTTTGTAAAACAGTCAACAAGCGAGCACATGCGTCTTCCTCGTCCTCACATGGGAGATGTACGACAGCGCCAAGCCTGCGAGACAGCTAGTAACCAAATCTCTGGTGATGCTGCGCCGCAACATTAGCATAAACAGAGCGCCTGTGGGAAAGAAACGGAGAGCACCGCATAACGAGGCAGGCTTGTTTACACGGCGGTGTAACATCGAGAATGGAGTTAAGCCATGCTGATTGAATAAAAATGCATCTAATTTGGTTGTTCCTCTCGTTCTCGGTGCGTATGCTAACCGACCGAACGCTACGTTTGCATGCAGACGAGTGAAACGGAGGAAAGCGTGTGTTTTGGTTTCACTCGGAGCACAGGTGGTGAAATACAACATGCAAGATAATTTTAGCTCAAAATAATGACAACGATGCAACCAAGCAGCTAGCAGACTTTTATTTCACTCTATTTAATCTTTTTTTTTTTTTAATACACGAAAAATGGAATATTTGTTTTTGGAGAAGTCATTGATGGATCAGAGGAACTTTTTTATTAAAGTGTTTAAGCAAGTCTAGTTTAGTCCAGTCAATAAACCTTCAATCACTGTTAACAAAGTTAAAAATGTTTTTAATATTTTTTTTTTATATACTTAAAATCTATAAACCCAACCATGTGCTTAATAAAAGAAGACTCAAAATTCTCCCATAAAAGGATGATGTAAATCACACGTCTTCAAGGTGCAATCTTCAGGGTGAAAAAAAAAGTTTACTTTCTTCCAGAAATAACCTGGAGCAAATGCAGAGCCTGGCCTCAGCACACGTGTGTGTTCGTTGTGAAAATGTCACTATGTTATAGGACGATTCTCCAGTGAGCAAAAAAAATACTCAGATTAGCTCGATGAGAAACTAGCAGTGCTGCTCCTGACACACACACGTCATCTGCGTGATGGTTTAAACGCTTTAGAAGTAATCAAGCCGATACACAAAAGCTTAGAGCACAGCGCAGTTAGAGCACGTTCTCGACCAGCCGAATGACGCCCCTTTATAAGTTCTGTGGGCGGAGCTTTGTGTCCAACGTTAAACTTGACTAATCTTGAGTAAAGCGCCTTTAAAGTCTTGTATGAAAGTGATTGCAGATCTGAGGAGGTGTAAGGTAATAGTTTTAAAAAACTGAGGTACAGTGCCATGAAAAAGGATTTATTCCATTATGTTTCATTATGTTTTATATATATTTATATATTTGTCACAGTTCAATTATTTAAATCATCAAAACGATTTAAGATTACACAAAGATAACCAGAGTAAATACATAATGAAAATCCAGAAGGATGATATCCACCCAACAGTTCGTGACCTCACGCTCAAGTGCACTTGGGGTATTCAGCAGGACAATGGTTTGAAACCAGTTCTATTAGATTTTGGGGCAATTACTTTTTCACATAGGGCCAGGTAGGTTTGGACAGCTTTTCGTCACTTAATGAATTAAATCATTGTTTAAAAAGTGACTGATTGTAATAAATAGACCAGAAAGTTTTTTTATTTACTTTCTGGTCTATATATTTAGTAAATTAATATTATTATACATAAAAGTGAATTTATAATAAGCATATCAAATTATATGTAAAATAAAAATACATTATTAGTAGTAGTAGTAGTAGTATTATTATTATTATTGCATTAGTACGAGGGGCATTCAGAAACGTCAAACATGGACTTGTGATGAAATTTCTGGTGTACGTCACTGAAACACTGGGATAAGTGCATTAGTGTAGCAGGGGATTCGAGAAAAAAAACTGTGTTCTGTTATTCTGTACAATCAAAAGTTCAGCTCTGACTGGAGCCTCTCGTATATATTTATTGCAGCTTTTCTATAGCTGAAAGTGTCACATTTATAGCGATGCAGGACTACATGACACGTCGACATGTCTCACACAGCGTCAGAGCCACACACATTAATCTGACTGTTTAATATTAAACGGTAAATGCGATGTTTCTGAGCCCTGAAAAAAAAAGGCGGCTTGGGGAAAGGATAGACTTTTTGGTGCTGTGGCGCTACAGAATAAAAGGCTGTATGAATTTGATTTTGGCAATAAAATCCAGAGAAGAAACCACAGGCTCACACTGGAGGCTTCGGGAATGAAAGTGTAGAGTTTTCCCCGTTGGGAAAAGCGGCTGCGTCCTCGTACGCTCTCTGAAGAGGAAATCATTTCACCAGGCTTCTTTTTTTTTTTTTGACAGGGAAAAGTGATTATTTAAATTTCTCCACTCCTGCTGATTGGTATAATTTTGGAAGGCAGTATCGGCTCGGCGTCTGGAGAGTTAATTAGCTGTAATGTCTTAGCGGTGGGTCTGACGGATGTGGGAGACCGGGCGATCTACTCCACCGCTTCCTTCCCTGCTACAATTAAAGTCACGTTGCTTTTTAAAAAAAAAAATTTTTATTCAGTTCCTGCGAGAGTCTGAAGCTGGAGTGATAAAAGGTAGAAGAAATAGAGGGCTACAGCAGGCGGAGTTCTCGTGGGTCAGACTGTGCGTCATTTTTCCTTTCTTAAAGTCTACCAGGTTTGTTCATGTGAACAGGTTTGTTCTTGCTCACACTTGTTTGCGACACACAAACGCAATACTGACAGAAATCGTCACATGATTTATATAAAGCGACAAACAGGATTTGAAAATAAGAATTTATCAATAAAAGAAAAATCAGTAAAGCGACAGAGCGATTAGCCGTCCTGTGGCGTGTGCAGTGTGGCGTTCCTTACCGCTAACTTTTGTTCCTATATGAAATCGTGCATAACCGCGGTTAGAACCTGTGCTGACGTCTGCAGCTTCATAAATATTTGTAGAGACGCTTCAAAGACAAATTAAGACATGAGAGGAAGTAAGAAGTAACTGATTGTACGTCGCTAGCACAGGGAGCTAATTCAAAGAGAATCAAATAACAAAACACAATGATTTGTCCTCTCTATTAAGCTGCATTTAGTTAGTTTAAGAATGAGCTACTACAGTTTTTATCAGCATTAAAAACTGTTCGATGCGCTTAGCAAACGTTTCTAAAAAAGATGCTAGCCAGGCCACGCCCACAAGGCAAGAGTTACTACAAAGCTTGCTAGTGTGAACCGACACTACAGCAATGTTAGCGCTGATAATATTTATGGAAAACTTATGTGAAGTGAATTTATCATACAATTAAATGCTAATACTATGAAATAATTTAGCATGATGTTAGCGGTATGTTAAAATAATATTAAAACTACATATTTAACATAACCTTTAGTTCATTAGTGATGACAACACGATGACTACGATGCCAGTACATGCTGAAAGCATGATATCCTGAATTAAAAAATAAATAAATAAATCTCATGTCTTATTATTGTCTTTTTAATTCTTTAGCGTCATGTGATTGTTTTACAATGTGCGTTGCTTGCGAAGCACTTTAAACAATCATCTTCCAAACATTAACACGATGCACATAAGATTTCACCGCATGATACATTGTGTTTAGATTTATTATCTGAGGTCAACATTGCTAGCACAGGCTAATAACATTCTAAAATGCTTGTGAAATGCTAATGATTTTTTTAAGGAATTCTACATTCTAAATACCATCATATAGTTGTTGTGTGACACTCCTCACAAAAGTATTGGCTTCTCTAAGGCCTCTCTTCATTTCTTCCTTCCTAGGAGACTTTGGGTATCCAAAGGGTCCAGGGTGTGGTTCACTCTGGACAGGGTGCCAATCCATCACAGGGCAAACACACACTATGGGCAATCTGGGGTCACCAATTAGCATGTCTTTGGATTGTCTTTGGACTGTGGGAGGAAACTGGCGTACACTGAGGAAACTCACCAAGCACAAGGAGAGCACGCAAAAACTCTACACACAGACTCGAGGCAGGAATCGAACCACTAAGCCACCTCTGGCTTTGCATTATTTTTATTATAATATGTTCCCAGTTCGAGCATAAAATTTGTGCCTAGTCATGTGATTATTATGTGTTATAGAATAAGTACTATGTATTTATTTATTAGAACAAAATATAGCGTCCTATAACTTTTTTTTTTAACACACATTGATTTTTTTTTTTCACATGTTAAGGAAAATTATTATTATTATTGTTATTGTTTATTTTTTTAATTTTTTTTAAGTATACATCTCAAATGTTAGAGTAATCATTTTTGTAAAGTATTGTTTTAATAAATATGTACAATGAGAAAGTATTTAGTATAAGGAAATCTGTAGTAATTACATAAGTATGTCATTGTTTAATAAATTTTAAATATATATACATTTTTGTATATAAACAGAACAAACTTCAATAGCAACAATTTCTATGGCATGGATTTTTTTCCCTTTTCCATTTAAAGATATAACTTTATATATGTACTTTATAAGTACATCATAGCAGATGTAACAAAAACAACAAGAATGGTTAGCCACTTCTACAATCTACCACTTTTGATACAGAAAATACATTTTTTAGAAACTTTTAATTTTTTTAAAAATTTTTATTATATTGTTTATTTTTTTATATTGCTACTTTATTGTTTAATAATTGGAAGATATTTTTTTTTTAAACCAAACCCTGCCTTCTTTTATTTTTTTGACTTTCACACAACAAGCACCATGCGAGCGTCGCTGTACAAGACGTCGTTGTTCATCCTCATTATCATCCCCGTTTTCTAAAGCTGACACGATTTGTTATCCAAAAATAATTACTACGCTTTGACTGACAGGTGTCCACCAGGGGGCGAGCTGTCAGGCCGTCCCACTTTCCCTCACTGCTCTGATTGCCATTCAGCTCACGTGGGTTTTGCTAACAGCTGCTTTTGTAGCAAGGTGAAGTGGCGCATTAAGAAAAACACTAGACTACAAATGACTTTTGATTAGCATTGACAGTCCAATTCGAAGCTGAATCTGTAAGCAGAGACCTGGACCGTACGCCGGCCCTACGTTTCGCACGAAGAATACGAATGAGTCTGAAAGGAAGAAATAAAGTAAATATGAGAAGTATTTATAAAACAGAGCTGTCATCTAATGCCAGAGATTCTAATGTTAGAAACAAAGATGTAGCAGGAAAAGTCTGACTTTCATTTACACCTGCATTATCACACACGCACACACACACACATGCATTGTCCAGTAGGTTCATCCAGAGTTCTGGATTCTGATTGGTCAGAACAAGTTGATTAGATGTAACAACTGTAACAACTCTGACACTAATGCAGGTTTATATTAATCTGAAATTTATAACATTATATAGCATATATTATATAGCAAGGGGTGTGTACACTGGACGTTCTGCACATACACACACATACACACACACACACACACACACACACAAAACCATGAATGAACTGTGATTAGCCGCACATTTTATAAAAGTGAGTTCAATCTCACTTGTCTGATTACTTCCAGACCTGTTAAATCAAGAAATCACTCAAATAGAAACTGTCTGACAAAGTCATTGATGCTAAAAGATCTCACATCATGCCGTGATCTAAAGAAACACATGAGTGTCATTTACATCTATCAGTCTAGAAAGGGATGTAGAGCCATTTCTAAGTCTTTTGGACTCCAGGGAAGCTCAGAGAGCGAGACGCTATCCTCAAATGGAGAAAACCTGGAACAGTACCGAACCTTCCCCGGAGCGTCTGACTGGCTCACCAAAATCACTCCAAGAGCATCAAAATTCATTGGCTGATCTGATTCACTAAGCGTGACAAATATGCAAGCCAATAAAAAAATCCAAAAAGGGGCAAATATTTTTTAACGGCACTGTATATTGAATAGTTTTAACTTGATAACGTTAAGTGATGTTAGAACTGATAACGGTCATGGAAGGAGTCTTCAGTGTCAGCACCGTCAAACAGGTTAAGCTGTAGATTTAGGTTTTCTGACATCTTCACAATGGAATGAATTTTTTTTTTTAGTTTATTCTGCGTCGTGCTTCAGCCACGTCCTCACCAGGCTTGTTTTGAATGTGTCCAAAAAAAAAAAACTGCAGCAGCTTCACTTCAAGGGAAACAATGCTACACCCTTATCGGATTCTATGCGAGTTCTTACTGAATTTTATTTAATGATTTATTTATTTATTTAGTGAACATTTAGTGGAAATGTGGCTCACTGAGATGCAGTAACAGTGTAGAGTTAAAGAAAAAAGTGATGACAATGAAGAAGCTGCTGAAACTGTATAAGAAATTAATATAAAATATAACAGTGATGTCTTCAAATACTTACTCGAACTAGAAACAAACAAACAAAAATAGAATAAATAAAAAATAGAATAAATATAAATCTATAGTTGCACAAAGTTTAAGGTCCTGAATAACAACGTGTAAAGTTTTTACAAATTCTGACTTTGCATAAAATAAACTAAAAATGTTGATTTACCACTGTACGCCATGTCATTTACTGTTTTATTATTATTATTATTATTATTATTATTATTATTATTATTATTATTATTATTACATGATAGGATTTTCATTTCAAAATGTGGGATATTACTTTTACGATGACAAACAAAATTTTCCTGACTGATTGTCCAAATTTCCAGACTTCTCCTTGTCCTCACCTGTGTCTACGGTGATAAATTCCAATCAGCCCTGCTTATAATCAAAGCATCAATGATCACCACAGCTGATTTCTATTTGGCCACGCCCATATCACTCCAGAAAACACAAAATGAACTAAAAAACAAAATGACAACATGTGACATATGCTAAGTCATTCAGTAACACATTCCAGCCACTGCAGTGCATCAGGTATCACTGACACACACACACACACACACACACAGTGTGCAGTGACACAAGCAGTGTGCCTGGTGAATTCACATGTGTTTAAAATGTGTAACATGACACACTGATCCGTGTATTGTCGATAGAGGGTCTAAACACTCAGGTCACATCGAAATTGAACTAGAATGGATTTTTTTTGGGGGGGAGGAAAAAAAAGCTGTGATACTGCCCCCTTGTGGAGTAGCTATTTATTTCTAAAATGTGCATACGAAAAAATGTGCATGTAAAAAAAAAGACTTGCATTTCCATACTTGCTTTTTTAAAATTTTTTTTTTTTTTTATAAGGTGTCACTACTTTTGTTCTGATTGAATGGCTCATCGTACATACCTTGACAACATTTTTTTTTCCATAACTCGCAAACTTCAGATGCTATTAAAAGTTGTTTTAAAATATGACCCATTTATTAATTCATTTATTCATTCCTTTTCTATACTGCTGATCCTGTACGGGCCAATTTAGAAACACCAGTTAGCCTAATCATGCATGTCTCTGAACCGCAGGAGGAAACTGGAATACCCAGAGGAAACCCACCAAGCACTTACTAACTTGTTATAAGGCATAGTTTCATTATTTTGACATAATATCTTTCTATTTAAGCTTTGTAAATCATTTAGAATGAAATGACAAGATAATATACGGAAATAACGAGTTGCTGAGTTAAAATAAAACAGCACTTCAAAGAATGTAGTTCAAGGCTTCTGAACCAAGTATACAAAGAGAGAGAGAGAGAGAGAGAGAGAGAGAGAGAGATGTACAGGACACACAGGAACGTGTCACCAGAACGTGCAACCTTACAAATACAGTCTCAGGGTGTGGTAGTGATATGACCCCCAACAACCCCCCCACCCCCTACCCCTAACCCCACTGTCTTTCATGAATCGATAGCTTGTACGGTTGCCGCATTGCTCTCTCAGCCTCCTGCAGCCTGCTTCTCTTTCACACTCTGTTTTATCAAGGTCATCTGTATCGGGCACGTGGAGTCGTCCCACGTGCTGCTTTCTTCCCCCCGTGTAGCCGTGCACCACCAGTGCCCACTGCTGGGGAAAACGTGGGAATGTCAGTGTGCTCGGATGGGCAGGACGAAATAAGAAGAACAATATGGCTGCAGGATTGAACGCTCAGCATCCGTTAGGATTCAGCAGCAAGAGAAAAAAAAAAAGCATCACAATATGGAAGGTTGGACTGCAATGGATTTGTTATGAAACGGTGAAGAATATTTTGTGCACCTTTTCTCTGAGTCACAACTGTGTTAAAAAAAAATCTCAAATCCCAAAATATTGTGCGCAATATTTTTTGGTTATATCCATATGAGTTTTTTTTTATTTTTTTTTTGCAAAACACTATAACTCCACATTCTACAGTTTTGTCCAAATGAAGAACTCCAACGATTGTCTATCTTTACATTACAATTCTGAGATGATTAAGAAATAATTCCAAGCTTAAACACATTTTTATATTTATGTACAACGAGTTTTGAAGGGAAAAAGCTCATAACAATACCATTAATCATCTTGTCTGTATCGCGGCCTTCTCTTGCTTGCTGCAACCCAGCCAAAAAGCAAACTTAGAACACTTTTAGGGCCCGAGTATAAGCTTTTTGTCTTTTTAATTTTTGTCTTTTCAACGAATCATACAATGTGGTTTTTCTGATGGAAATGAGCTGCATGAAAAGGACAGAGACTCCCTGCGCTGATTAACACGTATCTGCTTGTTAGAGATAAGACACGGCAGGCCGCATTATAATCCATACAGCTGAGCTGAGTAATATTGCTCAACCGGGAATTGGTATCATGTGAGGTCTTAGTTTTGGGTCTGTTTACACCGAAAGCAGGAAGACGATATAAAACGAAAGAAGATTGCTAGCTTTTATGGAATCTTAAACGTTGTTGGACAATATGAGGTGCCAATATTTATGGTCAACCAATAGCACTTTTTGGTAAAGAAACAGAATTATGTCTTAAACTACTGTTATAAAACTTTCTGATAATTCAAATACAGCACAAATAGAATTGAAGTGCAGATTCACGGAAGGGGAAAGGACGCAGCACTTGCTTGTTAGCGGCTACTGCGTCCTCCAGTTCACTTCATCTACTTACGACGTAGGAATTTATGAATCACAAATTCATCAGCAAAACAAATCAAGTATTCGGAAAGAAGGTGTGATTTCTTTTTTTGTATGCTAGCATTTTCATGTTAGCATTCATAAAACATTAGATGTTACTTCTATCCCAAAGCGGCAAACTAAAACTTCCTGCCAAAATTTCCAGAACTATCCTTGTACTCATCCGTGTGGATGTTAATTTGGTCCAATCAGCTTTAAATTATACTTATAATTAAACATGATATTTGTAAATGATTTCTATTCAGGCTTCATAAAAAAAAGCTAATGCTGTTCTGCTGCCCCCTTGTGGATTAGCTATTTATGACAAAATGTGCGTATTCAAATTCAAATTTTATTTGTCACATACACAGTCATACACAGTACGGTATGCAGTGAAATGCTTAGGCGACTGCCCTGACCTTAGAACAAGAAAGAAACAAAAAGCAAAAAAGTTACTTATCTAGAAGGAATAAGAGAGAATATCTATATAGGAAATAAATATTAAAACAAAAGTAAATTTGAGGAAAATTCTGGAACTGAATGTATGTATGTATATATGGATGGATGGATGGATGGATGGATGGATGGATGGATGGATGGATAGATAGATAGATAGATAGATAGATAGATAGATAGATAGATACTTTATTAATCCCAATTGGAAATTGTATCGTTACAGCATTCGGTTCACAGATTATACAAGTGAGCAACAAGCGAAAATCATCATGAGAAAAATGTAAAGTACAAATAAAAAATAAAAAAAACGCATAAGATACACTATTTATAATTAAAGGTGCATTAATGAGGTAATGATGTAAAATAATAAGCATATACACTACAGACTCTTTCTAGATGTAGAAAAGACTCATCCTCAACCTCAATAAAATATGTAATTCATATTTTTTCTTTTTTTAAAGGTAAATTTCTTGCAGAAATGCTCTTAAATGCTCCTATTTGGGTGTCATTCCGGGTATCATGAGTTTTTTAGTGAAGGGATTTAGGATCGTGTTGCAGTTTGAGGAGTAGCACAGGGGTGGAGTTTAAGACCGCTCTTGTTAGTCTTTAACAGTCGTTAATTCAGTGTCCGTGTCTCTTTGTAACCGAGAGTGGAGTCATAGTGAAACTGATGATGTGTAACAGGTAGACGGGACACTTGGGGTGAAAGTTGGTTGTATGGAATGGTGTTTGTGCTTCAGTCTCATTTTAGAATGCGGTGTAAACTAGCAGTTTTTTTTTTTTTTGGGGGGGGGGGGGGACAGAACGAGCAAAGAAATGAGCCACAGTTCAACGGCCTTATCTCTAAAGCTAACATCTTTATCTACCACATCTATATTTCAAGTGTTCTGGAAAAAACTAATAAACCAAAGTGCAGCATGTATGTATTATTAAAAACCAAACCATTTAGATCTCACATAATGCAAATTATTATTATTTCTCTTGTTTGACCATATTAATACTCTATACTAATTAACTAAGATTAGAAGTCACGTGTGTCAGCATAACATGTAACGTGACGGCATGGTGTACCTCAGGGGTGTGACTTAAGACCTGAGGTTCTACAATAAGGTAGTATAGAACGGATATATCTAGATAACAGATGAATGGGAGCTTAAAAGAACATTTTAAAGGGACAAAAAAAAAAGCATGCCACACATTTTACGACAAGGATTGTCTTTTTAAATAGTGCTAATTTAAAAGGTACAAAGC
>QMIH01000101.1:665933-677700 GCA_003987875.1 Clarias batrachus
AATGGTGCTTCAACAGCACAGAAGGTTGGAAGCGATTGAAGAGGCATAGTGTTTAAACACACACCTTGGGGATTTTTGTACCTCAACCCAGGCAAGCTCCAGGTTCGAGGGTTCGACTCCTACTGCGAGGTTGGATGGTTCCCTGTCGGGAGCACTGGATTATTTATTTACATTCTCACACCAGTCCTACGAGCTTCAGTGATATTGGAAGAAGGACACAAACCTGCTGTATATCAAATCACAAAGCTACGTAACTTCTCTCTCTCTCTCTCTACTTTTGAATTTCTATTTGTGTCTCTTTCTTTATTATTTTCTTTTCTTTCTCTTTTTATCTGCCTATTTCAATTTCTTCCTCTCCCTCTCCATCTCTCTTTCCACTTGTGTCTCTCTGTCTTTCTACTGTACATCTCTGTTTGTCATAAGAGGAATGAAACACTTGGGGATGCGACGTAAGAGGAAACTAATCGGTAAAGACGCTTCGTCACACCATGCTGTCGCTGTTGATTAGTTTCCTAACATGGACTGATTCATTCCTGAGTCATACTGCGTTAGCACTAAACATTGTGTGTAATACTAATGCAGTGTACACAACTGTGTCTGTGTGTGTGTGTTGTTTCTTAGAAGATGCTACTACATGCATTTCACACTTCTGCTGCTGATCCGGACACTTTTTCACAGTTTGACCTGCTTTGTCATCCTCCCGCCCCGATCCGTTCGCCCCGATGTTCAGCTGAGACGCGAGCGCTCTCACGCAGCCGCACGCAGTTTATCCAGGGACACGCCGGCGAGAGCTACAGACACGTCATGCACGTCATGCTTCTGTTACAGTGTGCATAGTGATAAATAGATAGATAGACAAAAAACAAACAAATAAATACTATTAGTCATTAAATACACAAACAAATAAATATTTTTCCCATATTTTCCCATGGGGCCCGGAGCCTCTCCCAGAAGCCGCACAGGGCGGGGTACACCCTGGAAAGGACGCCAATCCATCACAGGGCCACATGTACCAACCACACACACACACACACACTACAGGCAATTTAGGAACGGCAATTAGCCTAATCAACAAATCTTTGGACTGTGGGAGGAAACCGGAGTAACCAGAGGAAACCCACCAAGCACAGGGATTAACTCCACACACACACACACACACACACACACACACACACACACACACACACAGACCCCGAGGTGGGAATCGAACCCGGATCATGAAGGTGCAATACGACAGAAATAACCGCTAATCCACCGTGCCGCCTCTCAATAAATAAATAAATAAATAAATAAATAAAGAGACAGGGAAAACAGAAATATTACTAATAAATACTAATATTACTAAACTAATCTAGAAGTAGAATTTTAACCAGTTTTCTGTTAGAATCGTAAAAGTTGTTCACGGCAAATCACAGCAAAAATCTACTCTTGTCCTGTTGTGACATTATGTTACAGTATATAAAAATAAATAAATGTGTTACAAACAGAGGAAACATGAATATATAAAATATATAATAAATATAGACATGCACGCACCATGACAAAATTTAATTCAATTTGTTGACATGAAATAAATCCATGAATGTCAACATAGTACAAGCTAAAGCACTGTGAGATCCGTCATTACAAAAGTGATATAAATAATCTCTGAGTGTGTGTCTGTGCTGCGTCTATTTTAGTTTAAATACTTTCAATATTTTTATTTTTATTCAGTTTTTATTTACTCATGACTTTGACCAAGTGCATTATTTTATCATTATTTTTTACCGGTGCAGCGTTTATGGATAAAGAAAACAAAGTTTTCCTTTTAACTCTAGTTATGATTAGTTGCAAGCAAATCTTATGGAGTTCATGAAGGTGCAATGTAACACTCGTGTACGGGGTGAAACTGGTGTGCAGTGTGTTGAAGCTCCGCCCAGTTGTGTGTTGAGGTTCCACCCAGCTGCTGGAGTCAGAAATGTGATATTTTTCATCTCAGTGTGTTTAATGTAGACGCTTTAGATCGAGGAGAAGCAAGAAGGAGAAAGAGCAGAGAGAGCTGATGGAGTCGGAGCAGCTTCCAGGTAACAGCATTCTGTAACCTCACACCTACACCCGCACAACTACACCTTCAATACTACACCCGCACAACTGCACCTTCAATACTACACCCGCACACCTACACCTTCAATACTACACCCGCACAACTACACCTTCAATACTACACCCGCACAACTACACCTTCAATACTACACCCGCACACCTACACTGTCAAATCTACACCCGCGCATTCATACAACCAAATCTACACCCTTGCATTTGCACCGTCACATTTATTCAATTCAACTCAGTTATATTTGTAGAGCACGTTTAACAGTGGACATTGTCACAGAACAGATTTTTTTTTAAATATGGAAATTAATTTAAAACGATACATTTAAAATGATTTATAATTTACACCTTCACATCGACACCTTTGCATCAAAGGCATCTAATGCTCACTATTAAAAAAGCACTGAACTACATAGTTTTTCGCAAAGTGTGGGCCACATGCCCCTAGTGGGCTGTGAAAGTACTGCAGTCCTCCGAGAGAGCTCGTTTACACTGAAGCGGTACAAATTTTTATGTTCAATTTTGTGATTAAATTCAAAGCCATAAAATATTTAAGATTTTTTAAAACTTTTTTTTCTTTAATGTAACATTTCTTATGTAATTTGGATCTCATAGTGTAACAGTTGGTGTTGCTTAAAAAAATCTACATTTATTTTAATTTTGTTTTCGTACACAGTGTTATTTATTGCAGACAGAACATTCATTCATTCATTCATTTAATTTTAGCAAAGCAGAATTAGATTTTTTTCAGATGGGGTTTTAATGCATTTTTTTTTTCACTTTTCTTTTTTCTTTTCTGGTGTAACAAATCGCTGCATGATTTCGAGCGCTCGGCTAACACCCTGTGTAAATATTGATCTCTCTGACTGAACTCTGATAACGAGCACACTTCACAGTGGACTTCATCATAATACTACTTTTCTCATACAAGTAACAGATCAACTGTTTGGAATTAAATTAAATGAATGAAATTAAGTGCTTTGCATATTAGCTTTTATTTTTCATGTACTCGTTCAGCGTTCATTTATAAACAGAACAGCACTTACAGCAAACACGGAGCATTTAACTTAGAATTTAAACACATTTAATTAAACACTAATTAAATAATCATCCTTCCCAATGTGTGCTTCCTTCATTCTGTCATTATTCTAATTAACTCTGGTTATTAATCAGCAGGATGTCATATTCTTCTGTTTGTAGCTGCGTGGCCTCTATACGGTGATGGAGAGCAGGTGGGCGGGGTCTCTCCTCCATTAGTGGGTGTGTCTGAAGAGCAGGGAGGCGGTCCTGTAAACCCAGTGACACACCACTCAAAGGTTTATTTCATAGATTTAGAGATTCGAGTTCTTATACTGTATATCATATACGTAGTGTATAAAAATCAGATTTTATTTATCTATCTATCTATCTATCTATCTCAGGCAGGCTAACTTTAGTGCTGTAAAATGTACTTAAAATTTTCATATTTGGTGTTAAATGAATAGCATAATAATTGTTAGCATAATTTATCAGTAAAAATATGAATAATAAAATCAAACTAGTTTAAAATTAAAAAACTAAAAGTAATTAAAGGCAAATTTTTCAGATAATGATAACATTGACTTGCCCTGACATTTTCGTCTATTTCATACAAGTTATTATTATAGACTTATTATTATTATTAATATTATTATATTATTGTGTTTGTGAGTCACTGAGTTTTATTACATTCCTGCACACATCTAACTAGATGCACATTTGTTCCCAGGATGCACCGTGGTCATGTGACAGCTCAGCTTCCTCCTCCCAGGAGAATGACCACGATGATTCGAGGGCAAGAAAGAAGAAAAAGAAGAAACTAAGAAAGAAGAAGAGCAGAGTAACTTATTTAAGTTCCTATTCCATCACATCTATAGAGCTCGTACTGCAACAAGATAGAAAAAGTAAAAACAAATAAATAAGATTACAACATTACTGTTACAGATTGCTGAGACTGGAGACTCCTTACATACATGCTACATAAACATCTCAATGTTTCAACAACGCAGCTTTTTTTTTAGTCATAGAAGATTCTGCTGTAGAATCAAGCCGTTATCATAAAAATCATAAAGAATTAGAACAAGAGCACTAATTACAACCTGCTGTCAGAAAACTAACCAACCAATCAGAATCCGCTTTGATGTAACACGTACAATATTCGTTTGGATACATGAAATCATTTCTTCTCCGGAACTTTCTATAGAGATCGAGCTCTTCATCATCGTCATCCTCAAGTTCCTCATCTGACAGTGACAGCAGTGAGGTGAGTGAATAATATAACTGAAAAAAAGAAAAGGAATACACTGCGTAAGTTCTTTATAACTTGAAAAAAAAAACACTACTTTGCATTTGTGACATTTTTTAAGTGAATTGTACCTTAATATGTGGCTACTAACAGACTCGCTTTTTATTCAGCTAGCATGCTTTCTATTGTATGACGCACTGTGACTAGCAAGAGCACATGATTAGCTATTGTGCTGTTATATTATTTTACATCATGCTAGCTATGCTAATGATTAGGGGGTTTTTTTCAAAGATAAAATGACACATTTTAAAACATCTCACAGCATTAGTAGCCTTTTTGAAATGCTAGCACCATAATAAGAAGTATAATAAATACATTCTAGCAAATATCAGCAAGAATGATAGGAACTAAAGTGTAAGTAAGAAAAACTTACAATTTAGCATGTGTGCAAAAACTAGCTTAATTTTTTTTTTACTTCAGCTATCCTCTACACACATGCTAAATACGTTTGGTTGCTGCTTTTAGATGTTTTTCATAATCTACATAAACCTCTACAAAGGTGTAAGAAATGGAGCTAATATTGTTGGTAACAGCAAACAAATTAGAACAGTATGAGTTGTTTAGTAGCTACTGTAGGTTTTTACAGGTTCTAGCTAGCTCGTCCTCATGATTAGCTTTTATAATGTCACTTTATTTAAAGTTAGATTTTCTAATGTTACTTTGATGTTTATTAGGAAATGTTTTACATAGAGACAAATTTCCACACAGGATGAAAAGAAAAAGAAGAAAAAGAGGAGGAGCCAAAGGAAACAGAACGCTGTGATCACGGCGATACCCGAGTCAGGTGGGAGAAACGGGACATGGGACATGGAATTGGCACTTCTTTTTTTTTTTTTTTTTTAAGATAAGGAAACATTTATTTAACATTAGCTAATAGCTAGTGATTAGCCATTGTGCTATGCCCATGATTAGTTTATTACTTAAAGTAAAAAAAAAAAAAAAACATATAAAAAACGTATAAATCACAGATATACAGGAGTGATGAAAATAAATGACGTAATGGATAAACACAAGTTTTTTTAAAAAACAACAACATTATAGCACCATAGCTAACAATAATAACACCAGCACTTTGTATTTCCAGATATATCCAGAACAGTTTAAGGGTTTCATTTTGTGAAAAAAGAGAGGCCAAGGTGGATGGAGTGACTGTTTATAGCTGCTATAACATAAGCGTTAACACAAACTAACTCGTTTCCCAAAGATTGAATGGAGCTAGAGATGGATACAGAGTATAGAAAAGAGAAAAAAACTTTTTTGGAAAACACATCAAGGTTGGCGTGGTAGCAGTAACTCTGCCTCATGACACCGCCCTGTGGTTGAATATGTTATTGCAAGCACACAAGACCGAGTGACTCATGTTTTCTTTTTCTCTTCACCTCAGATTGACTTGATTATTTTTGTACGTGTTGTAGCTTCTCCTCATCAGCCATATAAAACACTCCACCCTTTTAATCTTATCTTCAGATACAAATACAACGCCCTTTATGTACACACACACACACACACACACACACACACACACACACACACTAACTACATTTACACTGATCGACTTTTACGTACATTAAAGCTACGTAGCTGTAATAAACATTAACGTGTGTTTGTTCTCTAATAGTCAGTAGAACTGTAACTGCTGTTGAATTTCCTGTAGAGTGAGAGCAATAAAATCTCATCAACTTGTCATCAATTAGTTTTATATAACAGCATGAAACACAGTGTTCACAGTGGGCGTGGCGCAGTGAGTAAGTGAGCCGGTTAATTCCATCGCAGGTCTCTCCATTGCCATATGTGTGTGTGCATGTGTGTGTGTGTTTGTGTGTCCAGCAGGCCTTGTGCTGGAAATTGTGTTAACGCCGCTGAAAGAGCTAAATGATGAGGGGGGAGAGATGAAGAAAGCAAAAAAAGACAGCGCTAGAGTAAGCACGAGTACAGTGTGTGTGTGTGTGTGCACAAATATATTCTGTATAAGTTCATATGTATAATATCAATTTATTCTACATACACATAGTAAACTATAATTAATTAACTATAATAATAATAAATATATTGATATAAATAAATAAATAATCATAATAATAATAATAATAATAATAATAATTATTATTATTATTATTATTAGTTCTGTACTGTTTTGTTGATATTTTTCCATATTTCACTGTACAATAAGAGTTTAGCTAACAATTAATCAATTCATTTTTTATCTAACAATGATGTTTAATTTAATTTAAATCTATTTATTGATCTATTTATTTGTTTTTGTGTTATGTAGAAGAAGAAGAAAAAGAAGAAAGACAAGAAGAAGAGAAAGCAGAAGAAAAAGAAGAAGAGGAAGAAGAACAAAAGGAAGAAAAAGAAAAAGAAGGTAAAAAGGATGCGAAAAATAACATCCGTTTACTAGAATTGTCATTTTAAAATATATTGTACATTTTTTAAAATATTTTCTTTCTTTTCTTTTTTTTTCTCAAGGAATCCAGCTCATCTTCCTCCTCAGACAGCTCGACATCTGATAGTGAAGATCAGGACAAGAAGAAGAAGAACAAGAAGAAGAAAAAGAAGATGAAGAAGGTACAGAGCTAACGAAATTTTTTCAGTGTGTGTGTGTGTGTGTGTGTGTGTGTGTGTGTGTGTGTGTGTGTGTGTTCTAACTGTAACCTGTTTGATTCAGGACTCATCGTCTGACAGCTCCAGCGATGATGAAAAGAAGAAGAAGAAAAAAAAGAAGAAAGACAAGAAAAGAAAGAAGAAGAAAAAGAAAAAAGTGAGGAGAAATTTCTAGTGTCCTTGTATAATTCAATAGATTCATATATAAATTTTCTGTCTTCTACTTATAATAATAATTATAATAATAATTATTATTATTATTTAGTATTCAAGCTCAAGCAGCAGTTCTTCATCAAGCGAGAGTGAGGATGAGAAATCAGGCCAGAAACTAAAGAAGGTAAAACAAGTTTAATCATAGTATATAGTATTTTTATACTTACTTCAAGGTGCTTAATTAACAAAAATAAAATTAGAATCAGATAAAATTATACTTCAACAATATGAATTCAATAAGTAGACAAAGTATAAAATTTAATCATTTTTCCATTTTAAGCATCTGGTTCATTTTTAGCTTCTTTTTATTAAAAGATCAAATAAAAAATCTGTCATTTTCTCCCTCCAGAACATCCGGAAAGTATTCACAGCACTTCACTTTTTCCACATTTTGTTATGTTACAGCCTTATTCCAAAAAGGATAAAATTCATTATTGTCCTCAAAATTCTACAAACATACCCCAAATGACAACGCGAAAGAAGTTTATTTGAAATCTTTGCAAATTTATTAAAAATAAAAAACAAGATCAACTAATCAACTGAATTTACCACCACTGGACTACACTGGAGTTGTAGAAACCTCTGAAGGATGATCAGTGGAAACAGGATGCACCTGAGCCCAATTTTGAGTGTCAGGGCAAAGGGTGTGAATACTTATGTACATGTGATTTTTTTTTCTGTTGTTTATTTTGAATATATTTGCAAAGATATACAGTAAAACAAATTTCTTTCAGGTTGTCATTATGGGGTATGATTTTCTAAAATTTTGTGGAAAATAATAGTTTAATTAATTTTGGAACACAATGTATAATAAGGAGCTAATCATGAAGAAGAAGCCATAACGAGTTAAAAAAAAAATTTCAATGGTATTTATTTGAAAAATTGAAAAAGGTGAAAAAATGTGTTTTAAATTGTTTAAAGTAAATAAATATAGACATTCAATTTATATTTAATATAATTCCTACCCTTTAAAGTCAACTCTCCCCTCAACCAGTATATGATTGTCTGATCATTTTATCTTTTTTATATAAATAGCTAACTAGCTAATGTTTGCTATCAGCTCGTCTCTGAAAACATTTTAGTAATTCTTTGGACTTTGTTGTTCGCAGGAAACAGGAAAATGGTCACCGTGGGGCGATGCAGCTGCTGAGGGAAATGAGGTTTGAGCTCTTAGTTTTATTTATTTCTTCCACTGAGCCACCGGTGCTCGATAGAGTTTACATTAGTGGAACTTTAAGGCGACAGTTACTGTTACTTAAGTACTTACGATTACTTAAAATATCAAATTTGTTCAGCTAAGTTGAAAAGTCTCATTTCTACAAACTCATAAATACCAAAAGGTTCTGAATACTCAAAAAGGTCTATTAATTTGACCTAATTACAATTATTTAAGTTAACAATACTCAATGTGTTTAATTACTTTGAGCGTTAGGGTTCACAGTGTGATTGTCACTCGTTCATTACCATCACTACTTCCCTCTATTTCTCTCTTCCTCTTTGGTTTTTCTGCGGGTTTTTTGTTTCTTTTTGGGTTCCTTGTAACATCTCAGTTTTTTTTTTTATTCTGTCACTATTTTATCTGCACTTTTCTTCTTGGATTCTGTTTTTGCCCTTTTTCACACCTTGCCCTCAACCTGTTCCCGGTACCCGATTCCTCCAGTGCATGGTGACTCCCAGTAATTATTCTGTTTCCGTTCCGGTCCCATCAGATCAGAAAAGATTTTACTGCGTTTTTACTGCATTTTTTAAAATCTTATTATTGGAATTTAATATTTATTTATTTATGTTCATTAGTCGTTCGTAACGTTCAGCTTCGCTCAGCTGAGCTCCTTAAGCATTACTAACTCGCTAGTTAAGCCTGTTAAACTCTTAGCTACAGTAGCATGCTAACTTTGTTGCTTAGCTGAGATTAAATGGTTTGGAGAGATACCTGTTACAGATGTATGCATAAATAAATAAACAAATAAATAAATAAATATTGACCATAAAAAGCACAACGCAACATAGAAATACAGACTTCTGCCTAGTTTGTTTCTACAATCCAATACAAGGCCGGCACTTTTGGTTCACTGATTCATTCCTGGCTGCTACGTGACAAACCTTTGAATAAAAACTTTAATATGTCTTTCCAGATTAAAGCTTTTATATAAAATAAAATATTTAGGTTGAGTTTTTTTTTTATACTTTTACATCAAATGTCAAATCTAGAATAGGATCTTTCCATCTCTTTTTTGCTAAATGAGTTTAATCCTCTGGTTGTAGTTAACTGCATTTTATTTTAGTCATGTGATCACGTCACCTCTCTCTCTCTCTCTCAGGGGTTACTACAGGGCGAGCTGGAGGGACCCTCAGGCGTGATGGCTGATGATTGGTCAGCGCCTCCACCAGGTTTGTTTCAAACTGACACACTTGTCCTTTCTGCTCTTTTTATTAATCAGTCCATTCTGTTGCATCGCTCCATTCCTCCTATCAAATCTTTCTTGTTCCTTCGCTCTTCCCCTGAGGTGCGTTTATTTTTACACACTTTTAGCTACAAGGCTAATGCTCTGAAGTTAGGATTAGCTTCATTTAGTGTTGCTTTCATTCACGCTTTTCTTCTATCACTCTCTTTTTTACTCTCTTTTTTTCTTCATTGTTTGGATGACTTTTCTTTCTTAATTAATTAATTAATTAAATCATTCATTCATTCGTTCATTCATTTACCCAGTGTATTTTTGACAATTTGTTTTCAAAATTTGCTTTTTATCAGATCCTGTTTATTCTTACATTAATTAATTTCTTTCTTTCTTACATCTTTATATATGTATCTTTCTTTCACTTTCTTTATTTATCTTTTTTGCCATTTATTATTTTTTTCATATCATTTCCTGTTTTCCCTTTTAATTTTCTTGCAATTCTTTCTTTTGGACAAGGTTTATTTACTATCATACAGTACATGACACTCAGAACTGTAGCCACGTCTAACCGTAGCTAATTCTACCTTCTGATTGATTTCCCAGCATTCCCCGCGGTGTGTGAGGCTGAGAGGACTGATGGGAGATGTGAAGATGGTAAAAGAGGAGAAGAGGAAATGAAAGGGAAGCTGAAGAAAAAGAAAAAGGTTTAGTTAATTAGCAAAGTATTTAAAACAAGAATGGAGTTAAATCGTTCTCGCGCCATTAGGTTCTCTACTTTACTTAAAAACACAGTCAGCGTGCTAACTGATGCTAATTCTAACAATGCAAATACTTCTTGTTTTTGTCAGTTAGCAAGATAGTCGTGTTAACTAGCTAGAGATTAAACAAAATAAAAAGATTTAATTAAGTCTGTGAATAAAGTGACTCCTTTATTGTCTTTACCCTTTTATCTAACCCAGTATCTTTCCAATAGGATTCTGTTTCATCGTCAGAATCGTCCTCCTCCTGCTCGGAGAGTTCGTCCTCAGACAGTGAGGAGGACAAGAAGAAAAAGAAGAAGAAGAAAAAGAAGAAGAAGAAGAAGAAGAAGAAGAAGGTGCACTGTTTATCATAAATGTAATAAATTAACTAAAGCATTGGACATAACCTCGTGTTCTTTCCATCATGTTCAGGACTCGAGCTCATCTTCATCTGATTCCTCATCGGACGATGATAAGAAGAAAAAGAAGAAGAAAAAGAAGAAGAAGAAAAAGAAGAAGAAGAAGAAGAAGAAGAAAAAGAAGGTTAAGAAATATTATAAATATGTAAATAAATATTTAAATAAATAAATGAATAAATATCAGAAGATGCTGCAGAACGCAACGGTAACATTGAAACACGCGTGTACATACTTTACATGGTGCTAATGCTAATACTGGATCAGATGAATAAAATGCTAATGCTAAGCTGAAGTCGATGAACTTAAATAAAAATAATGGAGTATAAAATGGAGTTAAATAAAAATAAATAAATAATAAACAAACAATAAAGAAAAATATGCCTTCATCTAGGCAACATGCAACTTCAGAATTAGTATAAAGTTATTCATAATATTTAATATTTACAATAGAAAAATAGCTTGGAGTTTATTCTGATTAAGATTTTATACCGCATTTATTTATCGATTTCCCTCGCTCAGGACTCGAGCTCGTCCTCATCCGACACGTCCTCCTCAGACAGTGAGGACGAAAAGAGAAGGAAGAAGAAAAAGAAAAGAAAGAAGAAGAACAAGAGGAAAAATGTGAGTCTCGTCCCCACTTCTTCTTCTCCTTCTTCCACGAGAAAACGTCATTATTTTCCAGCCTTTTTATTTTTATTGATTAAAATCAATACACTGTGCGTTTTGACCGTTAAGATGTTTTTTTTGTTTATTTTTTTAATGTTTTGCTACAGGCGAGCAGCTCTTCATCTTCATCTGACAGTGAGGAGGAACTGAGGAGGATGAAAAGAAAAAAGAGAGGAAGGAAGAAAAAGAAGGAGAAGAAGGTAATTTCGGAATTCAGCTTTAATTTTGTACAAACAAACCAAAAAACACAAATAAATATATTTATTTATAGATGGATATAAATAGTAGATATTTAATATTTATTTTAAAAAATAT
>QMIH01000101.1:684618-699834 GCA_003987875.1 Clarias batrachus
TTATTATTATTATTATTATAGTGTATGACGTCACTTTTTCCATCCTGACGGCTGAATCCCAAATGCCTCCTTTCTCTCTATCTCTACTGTGACTCATCATGTCGAGCTGAAACAGGCTGAAGCTGGAGTGTAAAGGTGTACTCTGTGTACCACGTGACTTGGCGCACGGGCGCGGCGCCGCTGTTTATTTCCGCACGTCCGCGTTTCTCTTCACTTCTCTTCACTTCTCTTCTCTTCTCCTCTGCACTGAAGACGCGACTCTGAGCTCAGGAGGAAACTGATCATGGACTTTGACTTGACTGCAGGTACGGAACCACCACCGCTGTCTAACTCCGGGTAGTTTATGGGGTTTAGTCTGAATTAACGGGCTTCATTAATGTGATTATGAATCATTCTGTATAAATCAAAACTCTGGTGTGACGCAGTGAAACCTTACAGACTGCAAAAGTTTCCTGTGTTTATAATTCGGAGGAGTACAGAATGGTACAGTTTTATTTATCTACATTCATCTAAACATGCAAAAATAAATAAATAAATAAATAAATAAGCAGGTCGGAAATACGTCTATTTGTGCTGCTACTAATAATCATAATAAACCATCTAAAGGCAAATTAACTTGACATATTTCATTTATTTATTGATTTCCTTTTTTTACCATCTTGTATGTACTGTATGTAAGGATTTATTTAGCTGATTATATATTTGTTTATTTATTTTCTACTTTTTGTTTGCTTTTGTTACTTGTGCTAATAAAATAACATGCAAATCCAAACAAACGACACATTTTTTAATTAAAGAATTATTTCTTTAATGCAAAACAAACTTTTGCACATCATTGTGTTTTTCTTAGTTTTTTTTCTTCTTTTTCTTCTTTTTTCCCTTTAAATTGTAAGTGAAGACAAGTGAATATTTTGTTTAGATTTATATATATATATTTGCATGTTATTTTATTAGCACAAGTAACAAAAAACTAATAATATTCCTCTCTATTTATTAGTTTTTTGTTACTTGTGCTAATAAAATAACATGCAAATCCAAACACACTATATAGTTTTTGACTAAATAATTATTTTCTTTCCATTGCCATTTTTGCACACAATTGTGTTTTTTTGTTTGTTTGTTTGTTTTTAGAATTTTTGTTGTAAGTGAAGACACTCTAAGGAATTTTCTGTTTAACCCTCAGCTGTGGAAACGGACCAGACGAAGAAGAGCGAAGCGCAAGAGGTCGAGGGAATCTTGGGATTCGGAAAGAAGTCTGAAGACAAGGTGAGTTCGACTGGATGTGCTTTTAAATCCATGTAAAAATACGCATATAAGAAATTTACAGTTTTGAACTCAAGCTGAAAAACACTGAAAGGGCAAAAGGAATGAAGCACAGCGTTGGTCTTGAGTGTGTGTCCACAGCGAAACAGATAAACTGTAGCATTGAGAAAGACATTTTACAGGGTAAAGTAAAAGCGCTTGGTTTCACTGAATAATACATGAGATTTCATGAGTATCTAAGACCTATTGACAGCCGGCTCAGGTGACATCAGGCTGTTCACACCTTTCACCTCAGATGAAATGCAGTTCTTATGCACACTAAACACACACACACACACACACACACACACACACACACACACACACACACACACACACACAGAAACAGCAAAAAAAACACAACATAACACACAACCAGCAACATTCATGAACCAACCTTCATCCAGGACCACTACACCAAACTAAACTTCAAACACAAAGCAACAAGTATCAAGTGTTTGTTTTGTGCCACTCTTCAAAACAGTTCCAAGATTTCAAAGATCCAACGTTTCCATGCAGGTGCTTTGCTTCCTGCCCTTCATTCAGCACAGCACACGCCCATATGACACCACCTTATTGTCATCTGGCTTTACAGGTTTGCAGGAACTGGAGCATGTAAAACAAGTTCCTCTATATGAAGCACTCGTTGGTCAGAGGCTTTTGATGTGCAACCGCAGACAGTTCTCTTTGTGTGGAATGTAGGCTTTACTATCAGCACCATCCAGGAAATGTATCAAGTGTTTTCTTTACCGTTTCCTGGTTTTAATGCTTTGCAGAATACAAGTAACTATGCATTAAAAATTGGTCATCAAGTCCATATTTCTAATACACTAATTCTATTCTCGGTGGCATCAACCAGTGTCCTCAAATGGCCCGGGGTGGAATTTCTCCTAATCCATGTCTGCAAGTCCTCCAGTGCGCGAGGCTTTGTCCTTCTTTTTTCGTAGTCCCACAAGAAAAAAGATCACCTGCAGTGAGATCTGGACTCCTTGCTCATGAGGTCCGTGTCCTCCTAGCCAAAGTCCTGGAAAATGCTGGAGGGCACACTGGAGGATTTTGTTGGTACGGATTCAGGAGGTTCTCAGCCAAACCATTTCCAATCCCAGCCCTTTGAGGAAACTGGTTGACATTATGGTGCACATTAAAATTGAAAGATTTGCTTTCATTGTTCCTATGTAATAAATTACATGTACAATTTATTTCAATAAATGTGTATTAGATATATGGACTTTGTTACCAAATTGCAATCCTTAGTTACTTTTCACCCACCCTGTAGTACAAGATGAGTCATCACTGCTCATATACTGTAGAGTATTTGTTGTACTGAGCGTTTGGCGAAAGGCAAGGATAAGTAATGGTAGCCCGAGTGCCATCCCTGGACTTCACTCTTCTCTGTATCGTGTCAGCAGTGGATTTTGTCAGCATGAGTGTCACAAGCTTCTGGTCCGGGTATCTCTCCACAGTCTATCCACTACACGAAAACTAATGAACCATCTCCGAGCCGTCTGAATGCTCCTCTGTCAGAATTCTTTTTTAGTGCATTCATGGACACTACTTCCTTTGTCCCACAAGCGCCAAAATTCAGCTTGAACGAGTCTCTTTTAAAGCTTTATGCTGGTCTAGAGACTGTCCATGTTCACATGGAACACAGATAGGAATTATTTTTCAGAGTCATGTGAAAGTTCTAGTCCAGAAGGAAAGTTATTCTTTTTTTGTGTACGCAACAAAGTCCACAGTTTATCTGTTGCTAGAGTCTTCAAGAACAAATAGACATTTTTGAATCCTTATTATGTTGGTTCTGTCTTCATGTACTGGGTCATTCCAGACTTTCACACCATGCATGTTGCAAAATCTATACTGTCTTAAAAACCTACACAGCACATTAATGAAAAAAGTGGGAAAGAAAGGATAAGAAAATCCACTTATTGATCACTCAGTTCATCTTTGACTAATCAGTTCTTCATGAGTGTCACAAGCTTCTGGTCCACCTGAAATGGCTCCATCCCAGCTCCAAAAAAAAAGAAGCAAAACACTTATCTCAATAAATAAGAAATCTGTTTTGTGTCTTCATTCAAGCAGGCCTAAGCTCGACACTGTCCCCGAAACAACACCACAATTAGCATTTACTTTACGAATGGAGTTTTTTGTATACTTGATTTAATAACAAAACATTTATGAGTCAAGAACTTCATGGAATTTTTTTCAAGATTGCTACAATATCATTTTATTTACAAAAAAAAAAAAAAGCAAAGAGAAAACAAAAAGCACTGGAGGGTTAAAACTTCACCGGCAATCCTCCAGTTTAAACAAGTTAATAGAGAGTCTAGTAATCTAGAGACTAGTAGAATAGTCTGAGAGATCTTGTGTCTGCTGATGTTCTAGCTGAAACAGACCTCAGATCCTGTTTTCAGGCTCCTTATGTTTCTACCTCTTTGACTCTTTTTTCAAAAGCTCATGTCAGTGTCTGTACCTTTTAAATGAACTACCTCTGAACTCCCCTTTGCAGATGTGCATTGTTCTAACCAGTATACAGAGACCTGAAATAGCTGGGGGACAAAAATAAAATCGTAATTCTTTTAACCCATTCAAGCGTCAAAAGCCATTTTTGTGGCGGGAATTTCTGACAAACAAAATAAGAGCAAAAAAACTTTATTTTTCAGTAGCAACTGATTTATTCATGATGATATTCTCAATGTTCAGTGATGTCTACTGTTAAAACACAAAGAGCTGAAGAAGGGACATACGAGTTTAACTAGCACATGTTCTATGCTCTAAATTGCTTTATGTTGTTCACTTCATTGTTCGTTTTACTTGTTAGCCTTTCTGTCCTCTCACTAGATTAGATTTTGAACATCATGTCTGCTTTGCGTCAGGTTAGACTGAGCTCACCAGGTAAGCTTGTGCTCATTGTCCAGGGAGCATCATTTGACACCATTGTCACTTCTTTGATCCGAGACTAGAGACTCGCCGTTATTTAGCCTACTCCATGCTCTGCGATTTCCATGTCCCCTGGATGCTGCATGTTCAGCTTTTCCATGAATGTTGGTGTCCCCTGGGGTGGCATTGTATTGTCTGTCTTGTTTTCTTTTCCACCTCCCTGGTGTTCCTTGAACATTAAAAGCTCCTTCATTGGACCAGACCAAGAACAGATGTACTGTAGAAAAGAAAAGAAAAAGAAAGGTAAAAGTGGCAGTCCAACTGGGATGGCTTCATCAAGTTTGAGGCCCCAGTATATTAGGTTTTCAACTGGCCCAGAAACTCTACCAGTGCCCCTACTGACAGCCATGTATGCAACATTGGTCTTGTGCTCCTTCTGCTGCCCTGGGTTTCAGGAATCTTAATGTATTTAATGAAAAATGTAACATCACTCTAGTCCAGTGATGCCCCGTCTGCAGTGAGGAAGTCCAACCCCAAACACCTGCGCCTTTAATGGGAACAAGCAACAACTTGTTTTCCAAATTTGACTCAGAGTCGCTTTTACAATTCAGTTCGTGTTAAGGAGTGTTTTTCTGTTTCCTGCTGCAGTCAGTTCCTGCCACTCCCAGGTCTGTCAGTTGTATTCCTGCCTCACTGAGGTATGCCAACACCAGCCCCACCAAGGTACACCTACACCAGTAGACTATGCCTGCTTCACCAAGGCATGTTCAGTGTATCCCAGCCCCAGCAAGGTATTCTTGCCCCACCTTGGTGTCCCTGTTCCCCCACTCCTCTGTTCCACCAGGGTATTCCTGTTTCACCATCCCTGTTCCACCAGGGTATCTTTGCCCCACCAATGTATCCTTGGTCCACCAGGATTTCCTTGTCCCACCAAGGTATCCCTGCCTAGTAGCGCCTGACACTACTCAGGCAAGATATGCCTGCTTAACCAAGGGGTATATATGTCCTCTCAATTTATCCTTCCCAAATATGGTATCCCTGCTCCACCAAGGTATTCCTGCTCCAGCATGCCTGCCTAATGGACTTCTGATCTTAATATGTTGAGGATTAGCTGTTAGCATTTTAAAATAATACCACTTGCAGTTTTACTAGCCACTTACTCAGCACCATACCAGGTGTATTAGTTCACAGTAGAAAGAGCGAACCAAATATTAATTCTAGGAGATCACAGTGAATCTAACAGACCAATAAACAAATCACACAAGCACGAATACAACATAATCGTTCAGAGATTGCACATAAAATTTAATTTGACATTATGTTTTTTTTTTGTTTGTTTGTTTTTTACAGGAGAAGGAGAAGGAGAAGTGTAAAGACAAGGACAAATGCAAAGAGGACAAGAAGCATAAAGAGGACAAGAAGCATAAGGAGGACAAGAAGCATAAGGAGGACAAGAAGCATAAAGAACACAAAAAGCCTAAAGAGCACAAGAAGAAGGAGCACAAAAAGCATGGGGGACACAGCTCCTCCTCCAGTGACGAGGATTAGGTAATGACCATTGAACTTTAATTCTAGCATCGGATGAAAGTAGTGTTCACTAGCTGCTAGCATGGACGCGGGGTGTTTGAAGTGGGACAAGGAATAAACTTATCTGGCAGCTAGCTGTGCTAGCTAGGGAGCTAATTGGCTGTTTGTACACATGAGAACGTCCAATAAAATTAGCTCGGATTCGACAGAGTGCACAAAGACCGAGATTTCCTGAGATTACATAGCTTTTACAAGTTAAGCGTAGCTATAACTCAGTCACATGACTTTTTCACTTGACATTTGAGTAAAAATAGCATACAGAGATTATTGTAAATGCTAACTTAATTACTTGATTACTTCTAATTATTTTTATATGAATATGAAATTTATACACATATTTTAATAAGATTTACTTGTACACCAATTAAATACTACAAACATAGCATTTGCCTGTAATGTAGCATAGCTAGCATGATAAAGGAAGGCTGTAGAGTAATTAGCACATGGACATACATAATATAACTCACGGTTTTGAGAGTATTTAAATTAAAACGTTGTGCATAGGCTTGTAAGTTTAAAGTGAAATGTGGTACACAACCGTTCTGTAATGTGAAACAAATTCATTTTTTTTGTTTGTTTTTGTTTCCTTTTTCCTTATGTAGTCATCGTTAGCGTCCTCGTGTCACTCGATGATAACTAAAGAAGGAGCTTCACTCATTTTGTTCATTAAAATAAAACGTGATTGAGGCCTTCAATCTCTTTATCAGATAAAACGGGAAGGGGATTTTATAAGAGTCCAAAGCTCTAGTCTTGAGTTTGGCGGCTGTAGTTTGCACAGGCGTGTCCATGTAAAGATAAAGACATTATAAAGGTCAAACTGGAAATTCGGTGGTGTAATTCGGGAAGGAACGACTCAGAAGTCTGAAATCTGAGATGAAGAATCTCTGAGCCACGGATGAGAAAAGATTCTGTTTTATAGAAGACATTTTAAGGGGAGGAAACTCAAGGGTTTTGTTGTTGTGAGCGTTTGACGCAATGTCGGATTGTCGCCACTAGATGTCAGTGTTGGACTGCTGCTTCGTTGAAACGTTTAGCACGTTTAAGAGGACAAGAAGCATAAAAAATGCTGAATTGTTTTATTATATATAAATAATCTTTTTTATTATTCTTCTCCTTGTAGTTAATAATAAAAATCTTTAAAATCTCCCTAGTTTAAGTCTAAATAAAGTACATAAAATCATAGATAGATAGATAGATAGATAGATAGATAGATATGTAGATAGATAGATAGATAGATAGATAGATAGATAGATAGATAGATAGATAGATAGATAGATAGAATGGCTATTTTTCGTAAACAGAAATAAATAATGATAGAAATAATGTTTAATAAGCGACTTTGTTTTTCTGTGTTTTAGGAAATCACCTGGAGTGAAGACTGATTTTTTTTTTCCTTTCTTCCTTTTTTTCCCCCAATAAAATAATTACTGATATAATCCGCTTCTAATTATGATGTAGTATAATTTAAAAACAATAAATACCTCCAAAATAATTGCACCCCCTCCTCTTCTTATTTTTCTCTCTTGTAAAATATATTAGTGTTTGTGTGTGTCAATGTGTAATTCTCGGTTTGTCCACATGGTGGAGACATTTTACCTTTATTCACAGAGACCTGACTGTATTTGTTCTGTAATGAGCCAGGCTGTAGATGATGCTGATCCTCACATCGTGTTCTGAAGCTCAGAACCTGCAGGTTATTGGTGTTTCATTAACCTGAATGAAGTGATTAAGAGTCCAGAGGAGTTCAGATTAAAGTATGAAACGTTACAGACGCAGGGGTCAAAGGTCAAACCTGCGTGATGGTATAGTCCTGAACTACACTCGTTTAATCTGTGATTATCTTCTGCCTCATCCTGTTTATCTCCATGTACCTATTTTTCTGTCTCTGTCCCCCATCTATGTATGTTTTCACTATATGTTTTTGCCTTTCTGATTTTTTCTGTCCTTCTCATTCTGTCTCTCTATCTGAAGTGTAATCCACTGAAAGTCATTCCTCAATCCGAGCTTTTGTCAGGTAGCCGAGGTCGTTATACCAGGGGTCTGTTCGGAAAAATACCAAGGGTTTAACCTGTTTTTTTCTCTTTCTGTTTTCTCTCCCTCTGTATACAGTAAGTTTATCCTGAACCCTCCTTAAATTTGTCTAGATTTAAAGGTCATGTCCAAGTCCAACCGCACATTATGCTGCCAAAAGTACAGTATTCACTCCCTCCATCCAAATCATTGGATTCATTTGCTCCAATCACTTCCATGCTTACAACTGTATAAAATCGAGCACCTAGACATGCAGATTGCGTCTACACACATTTATGAAAGATTGTGTCTCTCTCAGGAGCTCAGTGAATTCCAGCGTGGCACCATGACAGGACGCCACCTGTGCAATAAGTCCAGTCGTGAAGTTTCCTCACTACTAATCATACCTCAGTCAATAGTATTATAACAAAGTGGAAGCGATTGGGAACGACAGCAGCTCAGCCACATAAAATCACAGGGCGGGGCCGGCGGATGCTGAGACACACAGGGCACGGAGGTCGGCAACTTCCTGCAGAGTCAGTAGCTACAGACCTCCAAAGTTCATGTGGCCTTCTGATGAGCTCAAGAACAGTTTGTAGAGAGCCTCATGGAGTGTGTGTCCACGGCCAAACAGCTGCATCCAAGCCGTACATGCAAAGCATCGGATGCAGTGGTGTAAAGCACGATGTCACTGGACTCTAGAGCAGCGGAGACGTGTTCTCAGGAGTGACGGATCACGCTTCTCTGTCTGGCAGTCCGATGGACGAGTCTGGGTTTGGCGCTTGCCAGGAGAACCTACATGAGAATGAGACTATGATGTGGCTTTGTTTTTAGGAGTCGGGCTCGGTGCCCAGTAACTCCAAATGACATTTTGGTCAATTTCATGCTTCCAACTTTGTGGTTACAGTTTGGTGACGGCCCCCTCCTGTTCCAACACAAAGCGAGGTCCATAAAGACATGGATGAGGGAGTTCAGTGTGGACGAACTTGACTGGCCTGCACAGCGTCCTGACCTCTAACCCGATAGAACACCTTTGGGATGAATTAGAGAGGAGACTGCGAGCCACGCCTTCTCGTCCAACACCAGTGTCTGACCTCACAAATGTGCTTCTGGAAGAATGGTTAAAAACTCCCATAAACACACTCCTACACCTCGTGGAAATCCTTCAGAAACAAAGCCACCTGGGAATACAGCACAGTGCACAGACAGACAGACAGACAGACAGACATGCAGACAGACAGACATGCAGACAGACAGACAGGCAGACAGACAGACAGCTCTGCAGAATGTTTATCTGAGAATAGCTAAAACAGTCAGTGTGCAAAATAAATCATAATCTGCACACCTGGGCTTTAGCATCTTTCTTTATTGAGCTGACTACAGTAAAATTGGGCGTGTGCGACACACACACACACACACACACACGCACACACACACACACACACACACGCACACACACACACGCACACACGCACACACGCACACACGCACACACACACACACAGTGCACATCCATCTGTCCCTGCAGGAAAAAGTGTACAGAAAAGCTGAGTTTTAATTCTGCTGATGCAGCTGCGGGTCTTCAAATATACAAACTCCCGATGAAACTTGCAGCATTTTACTCTGCAGTGTACGCACACACACACACACACACACACACACACACACACACACACACACACAAACTGGCGACTCCTACCATAAATGTCGCATTAACATCTCCTTACTTGAAACCTCATATCGGTGAGTCCCTGTGAATGAGCTGTTACTATGGAAACGATGATGCATTACAGCAAGCTTATTAATACAGTACAGCCGTGGCCATACGTTTTAAGAAAGACACAAATATTACTTTTAACAATGTCTGCTGCTTTGTGAAAAGTGTACTCGGTCAGACAGGACTGATGGCTCCAAGAGCACCTTCTCCCAACCATCCAAGAACAGTTTGGTGATAAACAATGGCTTTTCCAGCATGATGGAGCTCCTCGCCATAAGGCAAAAATGATCACAAAGTGTCCCGGGGAACAAAACATGGACATTTTTGGGTCCAAGGCCAGGAAACCCCCAGACCATAATCACATCGAGAATCACACACTAACGGAAACACTGCTCTGTCAGGAATCGTCTTAAACAAGGAACCTCTCTAATGTCACTTGCTTTTGCTTTATGCACACACACACACACACACACACACACACACACACACACACACACGTAGTCACAGTGTTATATTAAACATACACACGCGCACGGATGCTGACTATACAGTACGAGAGACCCACGCGCACTGGGACTGAGCCTGGGAGACGATGACCCAGAATCCCGCAGCGCTGCGCGAGAGAGAGAAGAACCACTGGCCCATTTGTGCTCGCCAGACAAAGCGCACTCGTATATCAAGACGTCGCTCGTTTATTAAGATAAAATTTATTTCAACATTTTGCTTGTCTTGAGTTACTGTGTCATTTTCAAAACTTTTGGCCCCCGGCTGTAATCAACACCTTCTGAGCGATCAGGAGACGCGACTCATAAGCTGTCACAATGCACTTCTGCTTCCAGCTTAGCGATCATCTTCATCTTCATCACAATCATCATCATCATGATCTTCATCATCTGTGTGTGTGTGTGTGTGTGTGTGTGTGTGTGTGTGTGTGCGCGCGCGCGCGCACGGTTTCTCTCCGTTGCCACGAGATGGCGTCATTTCCTCTCCTCCCTCGACCCGAATCCTTCCTCGCGATGGCGTCACCTGCGTCTCCACGGCAACAGCACCAGTGCGGACAGAAAGAGAGAGAGAGAGAGAGAGAGAGCGTGTGTGTGTGTGTGTGTCTCCGGGCTCCGCGCGCCGCTCAGCAGATCTGACCCGGAGCGCGCGCGGTCGGGACGCACGGGCCATGCACTGTCTCGCGCTCTCTCACCCGGCGCTCGCGCGCGGGATTCCCTCGCGTTAGAATGAACAGCAGCAGCCGGAGGAGTGATCACTGAACCGCATCATCATCATCATCATCATCATTATAAATGTTCAGGTGTTGATCCTGCGGCGGACATGCGCGGAGCAAACGGAGGCGGTCACACCGAGGAGGACAGCGCGAGCGTGTGTCGGTGATCCTCCGGTAACGGCGGAATGCACAGAGAGGAGGAGCGCGTGGAGAGACGTGGCGCAGACATGCAGCGGCGCGAGACATCATCAGTGCTGGTCCTGGGATGAAGGGCAGCAGTGTGATGTGACAAAGACTTGCTTCATGCACTGGGAGTCCTTTCCAACAAAGAAACTCTGGACGCACTGATTTTTTTTGCATTAATAATAATAATAATAATAATAATAATAATAATTAGATCCAGGAGAGAAAAAAAAAATCTAATCAAGGAACGATGCTGAACAGCTACAATTTATGGATTGCGTGGCTCGCGCTCTTCTGCATGGAAGGTAAGGAATTGCGTTTCATTCCAAGATCATGCGCGCGCGCGCACACACGCACGCGCACACACACAGTTACTGTGCATATAGTTTTTGTTGTTGTTTTATTGTTTACCCACCATGTTTTTAATTAGTGTTTAATCTGCCAAAACATGGTGTTGGTGTTAAAAAGTGTCTCACCTGGTGAAAAAGTGGATTTTCAGATTAAGTAACACCGTTTATCATAAAACTTAATGCTTCATGTCTCTTGATCTCTGCCTCGGTTCTTATTTTTTTGTTGTTGTTTTTTGTAAATATGCATACACATTTGCTGAAGTTAGCAACTTGACATTTTTAGGGAAGCGAGTTTGGTTACTTCCATGATGCATAACCTTCAGAAAAAAAAGAAAAAAAAAAAACATTATAATAACATCAGCCCCAATACTGTGTTTTGGTTTGGTGTGTTATGTTTATAATGTTTTTTTTAAATAATGTAATCACCATCAATAATTGTTTTGGCAACAACGTAATGTTTTTTTAACATTCATTACAATAAAGCACTGCTGAAGTAAACTTTGAGAGAGAGGGGGGGGGGGAGGTTATCAAGAGTTGCATTCAAGCTGTAATCAGATCTGAAAGTTCTGCCCGACGCTTCCACAAGGTGCTGGTGTCAGTGTGTACAGGTGTACAGGTGTACAGGTGTGTTATTGGATGCAGAAGGCTACAGAATGTGAAGAGTCAGGCGGAGTGCGTTCATAGTCCCATAATCCCCCAGACTCCAGATTAAAGGAGTAGTCACGTGACCAAGTCGCTCTTGTGAAAGTGTGTGCTATAGCGCTTCGCTGTGGTGCAGTCAGTCATGCAAAAAGACGCAACACCTTCACACCTGTGACTGAATGCATGATGCAGAAGACTGAAAGGTGGTGCACCTGTCATGTGACACACTAGTGTAATTAAAGAGTTAAAAGGTTAAAGCTAAAAATAATATGCTGAGTATTATATAATGTAATGAGTGATATTATTATTATTATTATTATTATGATTATTATTATTATGATTATTATTTGAGGTTGAAGTCCACGTCCATGTCTGTGTGTCTCTCTGTACAGCAGAACTCTCTGTCTCACTTCTTAATACACAGAAATCACATTCTTCTTTCCTCGTCCGGCAAATACAAGTAGATTATTAAATCTACTTAAAATCACATAACTGTTCATAACATCACTTTTACTCAACACTTCACTGATTGCACTTACGGTGCAGGTTAAACTTCAAGCAGATGTCCAAGCACTGCAAAGGTTTCATTAAGGTCTGTCCAGATGGTTTTGTGTGACGCTAAGACATATTCTGGATGGACAGGCTTTCAGATTTACATAAAGTTTTCTGAGACTGGTTTACGGGTCGTCCAAAGTATGAAACATAAAGATGTGATCACTGAAAGAGAGAGTTCTGACCAATTTATAGACAAAACCTTTCTTTTATTTATATATATATATACATTTAAATCTAAAAGCATGGAGATTTGTGTAACTGTTATCCAGTGACTTGTCTAAATATTGTGTTTAATATTGACCATTGTTAAAAGCGCTATATTGAATTGAATTCAATTTAACTGATTATCAGCACACACCACCGTCAGTCGAGCTGGAGAATGGAAAAAAAAAAAAAAAAACTTTTCTTGTGTTCTAACTAAAGTAAGATTGTTTTTAAAACATATACACTACTGTATATAGACAAAAGTATTTTTGAATTCAGGTTAATGATTGAATTCAGGTGTTTTAATCAGGACCCTCATCCCCAGTGAAGGGCGATCTTAATGTTTCAGAATAACAAGACATCTTGGACAACGTTATGCTTTTTATTAACTCTGTAGCAACAGTTTGTTGGAGGCCCTTTTCTATTCCAACATGACTCCGCCCCAGTGCTCAAAGCAACGACTATAAAGACACAGTCTGATGAGTTCCATGTGGAAGAACTCGAGCGGCCCGAACACAGAACCCTGACTTCAACCCCATCGATCACCTTCGGGATGAACTGGATGGAGATTGTGAGCCAGGACTTGTGTCCAACAGTGTCTGATCTCATAAACGCTCTACACAGAAACACTCCAACATCCTGTGGACGGCCTTCCAGGAAGAGTGGAAGCTGTTGTAACTGCAAAAGGGGGACCGACTCCATATTGAAGTGTGTGTGTTTGGAAACAATACAATGTCACTGCAGGTTTGGCCAAATACTTTTGTCCATATAGTCTACAAGATCTGTAGACAAGTAGAATTTTCCAATTCTATTCCATTCCAAATTTGTCTGCATTGCAACATGGAATGCTGAGAGCTGCTTCCCTCCCCTTTTGTTTGTTTGTTTGTTTTTTTTATCCAAGAAGAGCTAAAAAAAGAATCACAGTTTTACTGACACCTTAAGTACAGTAAATATATCGACAGCTAGACAGCTGAAGTTTGCGTCTAGTTTTGTCCCGGAGCTCTGAGAAGGAACTGGCATGTAATGGAACTCGATTATATTTTTCCTGACAAGTAAATGAAAGCATATCTCAACTCTTATCACTCCTACACTACCTCTCCATCCTTAAAGAACATCTAGCTTGGCATTTAAACCATCTCAGATGCCTGAAGTCTTTGAGCTCTGCTTGTTTCCCCTTATCTAAACCTGAAACTGCAGATTTTTTATTGACAGCTCCTCCACTAGAATCCAAGCTGGAACTCCTGGCTGGAACGTGACCAAAAACGCCTGAGGATTTGTTGATGGCCGTGTTTGCTGGTCCATCGATTTCTCTCTGGCCTGTGACCTGCGACATTGTACTCCTATACTAATTAATCTGGTGCGGTCAATGCTTCAAATTTCCAATCCCAAAGCTACAGGATCAATCTGATGTGCTTTAGTCTGCTCTGCATTAAATTAATACTGTATAAATCGCTGCACCCTGAGTTGAAGTTAGCTTGCTAATTAGTGTAGTAATGATCTTTAACAAAGAACGTTTACCAAGAAACTCCGGTTTTAAAGAAAAAAAGAAGAAGAATGGCAAAACGTGCCATTCCAAAAATTACGTTTTACTCTCAATAGCTACATTTCCCATTCATGACATTTTACAGGGATAATTTTTTTATGTTAAAATGATCTTAAGCCATAAAATGATGCATGATTTGGGGCGTCACCGATCTGAATGACATTCGCCGTGCTAGTGTCAAACGCCTAGCTTCTAAACTGCTACGCATCACTTTAGCTAACCAGCTAACTGGAACATCTATAGCTTAACTAACCACAAGAAATATAGAAGTTGACGTTCAATCAAATGCTAGTTCAAGTAATGCTAGCAAATTATCGTTAGCCACTGTAGCATTTTACCTAAGCTATCACTAGGATTTAAGTAGTTAAATGTTTCAACCAACACCCAGGCTCTGTCCAACCATTTGGCCATTTATGGATTAATTCCGGGGTGTAGGAGGCGTCGATTCCTGTGAAGGTGCCGACGACCAGAGCTCCCACATCTGAGTGATAAAACAAACACTCTTCAGAAAACCTATGGGTGACGCTACAGTTTAAAGCTGAATAGGTTTGATTTCAAGGTCAAGGTGTTGATCGTGTTGAAGAAATGAATCTGAGAAGTTAAGCTTGCTGAAGAAGTTAAGGTGCTGAATTGTGCACAAATCTAACTCTTGATGGTTCAAGGGCACGGAAACACGTTTGGATGCTGTTTAGAGGAAAAGTTTAGCATGCTAGCAACAGTAGTGCACAGACAGACACAATGAAAATGAGCGACTCGTCTTGCATGAAAACCTGATCTTGATGCTGGAAAGACCATTAACCAATAAGAACAAAGAAAATGTAAAAAAAAAAATTATATAAATTGTGAAAATTCTTTGGTTTTTGGTGCCTCGTTGCTTAACCCTTGTGTGGCCTTCGGGTCAAATTGACCCGTCTCTAATTTTTACAAGAATAAAAATATTACAAGTTACATTAGATTTTTCTCCAAACAATGCTGATGTTTTTTTTAATCTGTATCTAGAAGGAATTAGTAGTTTTGCCCATTTTTTTTT
>QMIH01000101.1:704583-709583 GCA_003987875.1 Clarias batrachus
TCTCTCTCTCTCTCTCTCTCTCTCTCTCTGTTTCTCCCGTCTCTCACTGGCGTCTCTCTCTCTCTCTCTCTCTCTCTCTCTCTCTGTTTCTCACGTCTCTCACTGGCGTCTCCCGGGAGTTCACCCAGAGACAGTCCTAAGCAAATCCTGAAACAAAGAGCTGAAGTGTTAGATCTCTGAAAAAACTCAATTCCCAGAATTCTTCCTGCTGCGAATCTCAGACTTCACTCAGACAGACTAATGGATTCTTACAAACTGCTACAAGATACAAGAGTTAAAAAAAAACCTCCCTAAACAAAAACTAATCGCCTACAATAATCCTCACTAAACATAACCAGAGAGAATAAAAATACTTCTGCTAAACAAACGTGAAAAGTGAAGTGAAATCATGTACGATAAACAAGCTAAAATATGAATTAAAAATCGTATGTTGTCTCTTTAAAGAAATAATAGAAAAAGAAAAAAAAAGCTTACAAAAAGGTTATATATAAAACTGAACACACTAAACTACATCAGCTGTGAAACAGAAAGGCACACTAAACAAAAGTTTTTTTTTATTTTTATTTTTTTTATTATCGTTATTATTATATTATTGTTATTATTATAAAAATAACCCAAACTAACAAAATAGATGTAAAAAAATTACCCAGCTAAACAAAACCAAATTAATCCACACTAATAAAAAATAAATAAATAGAATTACTAGGCAAAACAAGCTGGACGTAGGAAAAAACACATGCACATAAACATAAACAAACTTATCAATTAAATAAATAAATACTAAATAAATACCCATTTTAAACAAAATTAGTACAATATCAAGTTAAAGTAAAAAAAAAGAAAAAAATGCTAAATAAAATAAACTAGAAAAAGCTAAATAAAACACAAGGAAACAAACAAAAAACATATTAAACAACACAAAGTTGGAAATTTCAAAACAAAAAGAAGCAAAGTAGAATAAATAAACATAATATGTTTATAATTCATAGTAAAAAAAAAAAAAAAACAGATTAAAAAACTAATCACCCGTGCTAACAAAACAAACAAATTAAATTTCATTGGTCTTTCACCAATTTTAAATAAATAAATTAATATACTCAATATTCAAATAAAACTTAATATCCAAAGGTTAAAAAAATTGCCTTAACAAACTCAGAAGTAATGCAAAAAAAAAAAGAAAAAAAAAGAAAAGAATGCATTACAACCACATGATTAAGGTTAAAGAATAAAAAAATGACTCAAACAAACAAAAACAATTAATTTAATTCTTTTACATATAAAAAAAGAGAAACAAAAATAAGTGAAATACAAAATCACATTAGCCATGCTAAACAAAAATGAGCCAAAAAATTTTAAACAATTTAATGAAAGCAAAAATGGCATATTAAACATTGTTATAAATACCAAAGAAAAATAAAAGAAATCCTGACACTGAACAACAACAAAAAAAGAACGGTGGCAGAAACAGGTGGTGTGTGTGTGTGTGTGTGTGTGTGTGTGTGTGTGTGTGTGTGTGTGTGAAGTGAAGTTGTCTAAGTGAAGTTGGCTCTGAGTAAGCGTTATCGCGTTAGCGTTCATCCAGGTTAGCGCGCGTCCACGTTCTCCCGGCGCTCTGTTCTCATTTTACTGTACGTGAAGCCGAGTGAACCCCCACGGACTGGTAACGAATGTGTCCTGAATTCATCGGCGTCCTGGTGCCGGGCCGGTTGCCTTGGAGACGGCCGTCCCGGGTCGCTTTGTTGTCGCTCATTAACATGCCAGCGGGCTCGTCCATCTTCCAGCGGAACAAAGGAAAGCCCTGTTCCCGAGACGAGGAGCTGGAACACAGCGGGGCTCTGACGCTGAGTCACAGGATTTCACTTCACATGCATGAGCACGAAAAAATTGTCTGGAGGTTCTAACCGCGAGGTAGCACTAAGTAGCCATGACGCCGTATCAGGAAAATGTCCTCGCGTCAGTGATGAAATGTTTGTCCTGTTTAAAGAATTAACATTAAATAAGCACTAACATTAAGTGGCATGCAGTTAGAGGAAGTTCATCAGCGATGGTGTGACGTCAACCTGTTACGTCTGTTTATTATAAATACACCAGAATTGCAGTGTTTTATTCCTCTTATGCTACAGCAAATTGTCCAGTTATAAACACATCACAGCTACATATACAGAACTGTAGGACCTCTAGGTGATCCCCAGGGGTGTGATCGCGGTCCAGAGGAAATGGGTTCTGGGTCAGCCGTGCTGTGAGGCTGTGGTGGAGTTGGAGTGGGATGATAATCCTCTCTGTTGTTTTGCTATTCATTTCAACTGCACTAATAATTCGATTTCGATGTGTCCGCGCGGCTGATTGTTACCTCTGAGTTGCGCTAGCTGCTAATTCATGACCTAATCCGGTAAAGCAGCGTGTTATGGATTATCGTGGATAATAACTCATCAGGACAAAGAGATCCTGTAGTGTAGGGTGTGTGCGCGAGTCGATGAAGCGCAGCGCAGTAATGGGGTTTAAATGTAAATCAGACGCAATCTGATGGAATGACAGGGTCTCTCTCTCTCTCTCTCTCTCTCTCTTACACTCTCTTGCTCTCTCTGTCTCTGTGTCTGCGGACGGTGATCTGTCACACGGGCACGTCGCAGGGTTTCTCTGGGCCCAATTACAAACCCGAAAATAGTCTTTATCCAGCGTGAACAAAGGATCTGCTGCGGAGCATCCGTTTGTAGACGAGGTTCGGAAAAGGTCAGGTTACACACATACACACACACACACACACACACACACACACACACTAAAGCTGGAGTTCATCTTCCTTCTTTCCTCCAGTGACTTGGTTCATGATATTAGGTAAAGAACAGAACAAAAGTTCTGTTCTAACAAAAGAATCAGTTTGTAGTTAAATGTTACAGAACACTAATCACTGACACTGGAGACTCCTTCCTTCCTAAAACGGTAAATAGAACCACTACATTCGCTCTCAGTTGTTCCATTACGCCCCCATCGATCCATCATCTATACGGTACCACTTATCCTGCACAGCGTCGCAGGGGTTCGGGACCCGGTCCCAGGGAACTTACTATCAGGGCTCAGGCTAAGCTCAGTGGTTAAGGCATTGGACTACGGTTCGGAAGGTCCCAGGTTCAAGTCCCACTACCACCAAGTTGTCCCTGTTGGGCCCTTGAGCAAGGCCCTTAACCCCAACTGCTCAGATGTATAATGAGATAAAAAAAATGTAAGTCGCTCTGGATAAGGGCGTCTGCCAAATGCCTAGATGTAGATGTAGATGTACTGTATAAGACACAAGCACAAACACCCAATTATACACTACATGCAATTTAGAAACATAAATCAGCCTACAGTGCATGTCTTTGGGACTGTTGGAGGAAACCTGAGTACACGAAGGAAACCCACGAAGCACGACGAGACTACGCAAACTCCACGTGCACAATTCGAACCCCTGACCTTTAAGGTGTAAAGCAATAGTGCATCCCACTATGGTTTTCATTATGACTCATTAATCATCAGGATTACTTCACAGTGAATGGCAGGGCACTCCATTCTGTTAGCTTAGGTGTGTGTGTGTGTGTGTGTGTGTGTGTGTGTGTGTGTGTGTGTGTGTGTGTGTGCTCACACATTTTCCAAAACACATTGTGCCCATAAGCTACATTTCCACACCAGAGCCCATGAGAGACTTGATGAGAAATGGAAACAGAAGGAATACCAAATCCAAAAACCAACAAACCTTAGGAAACGACTGTGAACGAGACGAATGTGTGTAATTTCAGCGGGCGAGCGTGTCCATGTGCTTGCTGCGTTTTTATGTTTTATAAGCTGGTTCATTACCAAACGGTGTTTTGTTCGATTCTTGATTCTGATTGGTCAGACGTCGGTGATTCATTCTCTAAAACAGCAGCTCTTGACAGTTGCTCAGGTTTATATTAAATAACACGCTCGCTCTAATACGTTGCCGTTGCCATAGCAACAGTTCGATGGACAGGCAGGGGTGTAGCGCGGTTCATAAACGAGTTGATTGAGGAGGTTTGTTCGGCCTGTATGGAAGGAGTCTCCAGTGTCGGCGCTTTGAAGAGTCAGAGGTGAAGCTGCAGTTTTCTTCATGACGAAGCGATGAATGATAATGTTTTTTTTAAAAATATATATCTAGAGAGATTGATTTGAGGTGCTGTATGACTTAATTAATTATTCAGTAATTGTCGTGCTACGCCTAATGTCTGGGTCATGGTCTGGGTCACGCTTCCCATCACGCATCAGGACACCAGCATAGTTTTGTCTCTCGTCCACAACACCTCTACACACTCACACGTGCTGCGTCTGAACAACGGCCTTGCACTTACTGCGCACGCAAAACTCATTTACCTTTCGCTTAATTATGCATGACGAGTATTACCAGGTCAGTCGATTAATGATTAATGTTCTGCGTGCTTTAATGTGGGATATGTCCCGCGAGAACGTTGCTGGACCAACGTGGTGGACCAAGAGAAAAAAAAAAAAAAAAGAAACGAAGGTGCAGATGAACTCAATACATACATGCTAGTTTTCTACTTTTTTTACATGCTTATGTGTATATAAATTGGAGGAATCGCATGAGACTGTAGATTTACAGTTACAGCTGAACAAGATGCCTGAAAGGAAATCGTAACGGATTGGGAGTTTGGAATATGTTAGTAATGGATTGTGTAGGAAGCTCATCTGAGAGGAGAAACCGTTTAAAACTTTTAAACTGAACAGCCTTGAAAAGGAGTAGGAGGAAGGGGTGGGAATGTAGTCTGGAAAGAAATGGGAATATAAAAAGGAATATTTGCAAAGGGAATATTCTGGGAAAATTTAGAAAACATTTTGGGAATCTTTTTAATAATGTCCTTGGAACCTTTAGGGAAAATTATGAGAATGTTTTGGATAACGTTCTTGGAATGTTTTCGTAACATTCTGTGAATATTTAGGGAACATTCTTGGAATGTTATTGGAATGTTTTAAGAAGATGCGAACGTATAACG
>QMIH01000101.1:714583-721560 GCA_003987875.1 Clarias batrachus
GGTGCCGATATTTTTGGCCATGACTGTATAAAAACATCACTAAATGTCAATTTAATTAGTTGAATCAGTTGCTACAGTATTATATAGTGTTAGTTAATGAACAAAGAAAGTTTAACATCACGTGTGTAATTAAAATAATAAAATATATAACATTTTTTTAGCATGTGATTTTAAATATTTATTTACATTAAAAAATGTACAAAAATATTTGTATCTAAAATGTTTACAAATCTTTTATTTTGGTTCAGTGTGCTAGAACAATAATTGTTCCGCAATAATAGTACTAATACTCCTAGTCATAATAATAATAATAATAATAATAATAATAATGATACAAACAGACCTATTTTTTGTTGATACAAACAGACCCAATTATTTTAAGAAAATAATAATAATAATAATAATGATAATAATAATAATGATAATAATAATAATAATAATGATAATAATAATAATAATGATACAAAGACGAAGAAAAAGAAAAAAACATTTATATTATATAAATCAATAGTTGTATTTATGTGTAAGACATTATTATATCACTCGGCTGCCTGTGATTTCTGTGGTTTAATTTTTTACTGAAAAGTGTCTGATGTTGGTTTAAGCCGTGATTTTAATAGTTTATAACTCATATATTTTTGTATTTATTCTTGTTCTTGCTGTAATGTTATCTATTAGCGTACTATTAGCGTGCTTATAACATAAGTGTTTAGTTACATCCGTCTCTTTATCTGTCATTTTTGTCCATTATTGACCAAATCGTCCTCGTTCTGTCCCCCATCCCCCCCCCTCTCTCTCTCTTTAACCGTGTGACTGGATGTCAGTGATAGTACAGAGCTGTGTAATACACTCCACTGCACCGTCCCTGTGATTACTGTTACAGTAGAATGGTACAGTCATAAATGACCCCCCCTCCCCCCCAACCCACCAACCCCCCACCGCCCAAAAAAACACTTTTTCACACCACGCTTCCCTTCCTGTAGCTCCTGCATGGCCTTCTTTTTGAACGCCAGAAGCGTTTTTGTTCGCCCCCAAAAAAAGAAAAACCAGGAAAGAAGAATGCCAGGCGCGCGTCCTCCCAGTGGACCGGCCCCGAGCTACGACGCCAAGACCGGCAGCACACATCAGGACGGAGATTTGGAAATGATAAATATACATGAACCTGTAATCTTATTCCTGCGCTCAGCGTAAGGGGCGTTATCCCTCTTGGAGATTGTGAGATTGAATTATTTCCGTCGAGTTCGCATCAGGATGTGTTTTATTCCTTCATTTATTCACGAGTAATGTGATTGTCTGTCCTTCAATAACATCCGTCTTAGGAGAGAAGCTTTCCAGGAAGATTCCGTGACACAAATGGGGGATAAAAGCACATATTTTCCTGCGTAAATGTGCTCTTTGTTGTTGTTTAATTATTTTAAAGGCTAACGGCACACAATAATACTCTAGCGTGCTGTAATACACTGTCCTGTGCTACAATATGCTATACAAGCTGTTCAAGATTATGTTCAGATTATGGATTCTGATTGGTCGTTTCTACGGTAACAGACATGTATTCCTCATAATCTTAGACTAATAATAAAAGCATGCAGTGGTTTACTGTGTGTGCAGAGGCTTGTTTAAAGAAGCGGTTATTTAGGGTTTATGGACGGAGTCTCCAGTGTTTGTGCTTTTCTTATGTCTATTCAGTTAGTTTAACTGTAAGATAAATGAGAACAGGAATTAAGGTTAAGAATACGATGATGTCATTCAGTAATAATTAAATGAACCAGCGCAGGTCATTTCCCTGTAAGCTCGCGGCCTCGTGCGTTATTCTGTACTCGTCGCTAATCACTTTGCCGCGCAAGCGTAAAGTTAACAGAGACATAACCACCCCCTGTATTGTAGATTTAAATCTCAGCTATTTCCACACAAACAAATTTAAGACAGACAGCACAGGCTGAGGAACATTAGGAGATTACTAACAGCAGCATATGGCACACTCGCGTATATGTACACATCGCAATCTGGGACGATCCGTCATCACCGAGCGCTGCGGCAGGAAATTTAATCTGCGATCCTCTTTTAACCTCCACAGCCAGAACCATGCTTCCTGCACAAGTGTAAAAACAAAAAAAACACTCGCAAATTTTACTTTCTAGTGAGGAAAATTTTCCCTCTCTGCCTTGAGGTTTTGATTCTTGTCCACGCCCATGTCTCCGCCCCCTGTTCTGCGATTAGTCGGTTTCCGGATTGTGTTCCGATGTTTAGTGCTCGTCTCGTTAAATCTGTGAACCATACGAAGGTTTGGAAATAAAAAGAGCAACTGGATCAAATATATATTAGTTGAATAATAATATTAATACAGTAATTATAATGATAATAATCAAAATGTAAACATTAAATGTGCAAAATAAAAAATTGCATTAAATAATAGTAGTGACAAAGCATAAGACAAACATCAACAACAACAACAACAAAAAAATATATATATACAGTAGGTGTTCATAATTTTGAAATTTCTAACTAAAATAATATCTAAAAATTTAAAAACATAATAGCAGTGATATAATGTATATACTATACTTATAAATTATGAATACAATTAAGTACATATAAACATAAGGAAAATAATACAAAAGCAATAAAGAATACTATTATAAGAGTATACAATTTTATTAAAATAATTCAAATTAAACAAATAAAACATACTTTTATTCCATGGCATTTTTTCTTTATAACACACAAAGTGAAAAATAAGAAATAATAATACAGTAATAAAGAACTACTGTATAAGTACCTATAATTGCTTAATGAATTATTGATGAGTGATATACATTATACATGCAGTAAAATGTTGTTAAATCATTACACCACCTCTAGATCACGCCGTGCCATCAGGGTTAACCGGCCCGTTTGAAATTAAGGAGGAAAATAACGATAATTAAAAAAAAAAACCCTGTGGCCTGTGGCCAGGCTTTATTTTGTGACTCATTTATCACTCTGGGGAACGTAATTGTGTTTAATTATTATTTGCCAAGCCGAGCGTGTTTGTGTGTTTAAATACCAGCGGACACATATTCACAGGCGTGACGTGTACAATTAGCCAAATCATCGCCGCTAATTACAGTTATTCACTGAAGGTTGGTACTGTGCTCAAAGGCATGGTCTCTCTCTCTCTCTCACACACTCTCACACACTCTCACGCACTCACATCTCCTGAGATTTCCATTTACAAACATAGACACACAATCAAAAAAAGAGCTCACGGACTGATCTACAGTATTTCTTCTCGCCGGCGACGATCGGTTAGAGGAAAATCACGATATTCGAGACTGAAAGAAAATCGTTCCGCTCACGAGGACGTCGCTGAGGTAGGCAGCTTTTCTGGGCAGCCTTTGTCCTCGTGAGACGTGTCCCATTTGGACGTGAGCCTAAAAACCACCGTCTTCTAACGTTGCTAATTTCGGACGGATTTGGAAGCAAGACCCACATACAGTAAGGGCGAACTCCCAGAATTCTCTCCTCCAGCTGAGTGCTCTCTAAGAAGTTGCTAGAAATCATGGCGTGAATGACGTGGTGTGTTTGAACGATTCTGTTTTACAGGACTACATGCAAATCTCATGTACACGTTAATGTCATCATGTTCAGTTCCTCAGTGATTCAAAAAGAGAAACAAATCTGAATCCGTCAGAGCTTTTAATGGAAGACTGAAGTGCTGAAAATTTGCTCGCGGGTTTGCGTTATATTGTGTTTTGGACACAATGTGCAACTTGATTCTGGTCATTTTTCCCGTTCATGATGGAAAATTGCTCTTCTCTCAGCTGATCAATGTCACATTAAGCAAATCTTTCAGTTAAAAGAACCAATTTTGGTCATGACTCTGATTCTGTTCTTGAGTCAGTAAATCATTAGCATCAAAACTGAGTTGTACTGTTTGACTCTCTCTGCTTTAGAGAATCAGTGTTTCAAATCAAATTTGCCTCCACATACGAGGCACTTTCAGCATTTTCAGCGAGCGAGTGTGTGTGTGTGTGTGTGTGTGTGTGTGTGTGTACGCCTGGTAGCCCATTAGAACATGTTTGTGTCAGTGGAAGAGAAGTGGAAAGCTAAATGAGGTGAGTTTACATTTTTTTTTTTTTTTTTGCATTTTTTGTAAGATTTAGTGAAGACGTAGCACCGCGGGTTCCAAGAACGCTAGCAAGGACGGTATTGAGAAGTAAAGGGAGCCGCTTTCAGTTTGGTTTTTAAAGCAGCCGGTGCCGAGAGGAATCAAAAATTCAGGTTAAGTGAGGTTTAATGTCTATTTATTTCATATATTACTACATTTACACGTCTTTTCTAAATGTTTTGATTATTTCTATTTGCAAAGATATGACTATAGTGTTGGAAATTGGTAATATTGGCGATATTTTTGGGTCTCTGGAACGAATTATCTGCATTTACATTATTTCCTATGGGAGAATGCGTCTCACAATACGACATTTCACCTTAAGAACTCGCCTCTGCAACGGATTAAACGCTGTTTGATTCTTTCGTCTTTAACTGAACTGATTCAGGCGACTCGTTTTACTGCATCATTTTACCTCTAAATTTAATTACCTCTAACCGCGTGCTCGTGCTGCAAATCATAGACTGACATTTTCTTTTGCTGACTTTTTGGATGTTTTGGAGTTTACCTAACCGGACTTTGTGAATTCTTTCCATCTCACTCTCTCTCTCTTTTTTATTCTTTATCTCTCAGCTTTTCTGGCTCGTTCCCCCTCTGAATCAGCAGAGTATTTTAGGCCGGTGTAATCCTGGCCATCTGCTCCAATCTCCCCTACTGCACTTCCCACGCACGCTCCACCTTCCCAGCATGCATCGCTAAACCAAGCCGGCGTCAGATCGTGCTCAGGTCCGGTCAGGTTTTGACCACTGCCCTCTCACAGTAGTCATTTTTTTAAGTAGTAACAAGTACAAATATTATTATTCAGGGGTAACTGTACACCATATATTAATATATAATACATTCACAGGTAGGGTATAGCTAGCCTAATTATTTTTTTTTAACTAAAAGTCTGTTCTAATTTCATTATTCAAGGTAACAAGTTGGACTTTTTAGGTTAAGCAAAATTTAAATTGTCTGAAGAAATACTACTAGTAAAAAATGTATTCATTATTAATTAATTAAACTCATAGAATGTATTTCTTATAGTGAAAGCAGTGGTAAGTAAAATACACTTAAAGAATATTTGTTTATAGAGTTTTTTGTAAGATGTGTTTTAGCTAGCTTTAATTTTTGGGTATACTTTAACATTCTCCTGTAATTTTTTTGGGGAAAAAAAAAATCTTTAGTTTGACTTATTAGTGTTGTTGCGCTTTTCTTAATAACTTGCGATTTCGTAACTTGCGACTGTACTTGTGTTTTTCATTGCAAATGGCTGTTTTGTTTGGACTGAACAGATTTTCATGTGCATGAATTTGTAAGTGTAAAGAACAATGTAAAATGTGAATTTACTGGAAAAGCTGCTGAAAGTTTCTCACTTTCTCTCAGTAAATATTTATGAAGAATCGTCATTTACAGTAATGTTTATATATTGCTAAACTTAAAAATACAGCTTGGGTATAGCTAGCTTCATTTCCCCCTTTCTAGAATTAAATGATTTAATCACGGAGGAAGAAGTTTACAAATATAATAAAGTCCTGGAAGGCCTGGAGGTGAACTGTCACTGACGGATTTGATGAACTGTCAACTGTAAAACAACTTTGTAAAACACAAGTAAGCATTTTTTTTTAATGTAGCAAAATAATTACGGTGTGTTGTCCAGTTCTTTCCACAAGAGTGTATTGAGTGTGAGTACTGATTGAAATCAATAGAGACGATAATGTGACAATAAGGCGTGAACTGGGACGATCAGGACAGAGAGTGTGTTGTGGATTTGGGTTTTCAGTACGGTGTAATAGACTGGGTTCTGTGTTACAGAATATAATAAAGTACAGAATAACGAAGCGTTCAAGAACAATAGAGTCGAGCAGGACGAGTGTAGAGATGGATGGAAGAGAATGGAAAGAATTGGGAACAATGGAGAGAGAGAGAGAGATCCTGTCCCATCACCCCAAATCATAATCATCTATTTGTTTACTTATTTACATTCCTGAGCTTTATACTGTAGTTCTTTTATTCCTCACTCCAGCAGTGTGTGTATGACTTACTGTACGAGGACGAGCACTAGGACTGAGGAGGATCTTGCATAAAACTCCACCATGCTACTGTAGGTTACAGTCTTTTAAACTGTATGTTCCTGCTAGAAACCAGAACACATCCGTCAGATTCTGAAGCTTCTGAGGCTAAGCAAGCTAGTTGTGCTTATTTGTTAAAAAGAAGAAGAAAAAAGCTTAAGGCAACTTAAACTAGCTTTAATTATTTTTTAATTGAAGTTATTTTTATAAAAGTATGTATATAATTCTTTCATGCTACGTTTACGTTCTTCTCGTGCTCGTTTTTATGTTCTCTTACATTCTTTTTTCTCCATCATTTGACAGACAGCTATGTGACAGAAAATTCTGGAATAATAAGACATATAACAGAGATAGATTCACAAAGGAACAGGCTAATTAACACATCCAAGTAAGAAATTCTACTGTAAATCAGTAAACTTAGCAAAACTATTCCTTTTTTTTATTGGTTTGTTTTTGCAGACACACACTCACTCATCTTGGCTGCGGCATTACAGGCAATGCTAGCATCGAACAAATGTAGCCGTTCTCACCTGCTTACCACACACACACAGACACACACACACACACACACACACAGATACGTGCTAAGACATGCTAACAAGCACATATTTGTGTTCTCGTACATATTCGATTGTACACTCTAATCAAAAACCCAGAAACACGTGAACATGAATGGTAATGTCCTCTCTGTCGCAATCGCTCACTTTCCATTCCAGTCACACTCACGCTTGTACACACACACACACACACACACACACACACACACACACACACACACA
>QMIH01000101.1:726977-761908 GCA_003987875.1 Clarias batrachus
CCGTGGCTTTGAAATAACGCTTTTGCATGCTTTCTCTGTTGATGTGAATCCTTGTGGGAGAACATCAGAGACCAGAGCCAAAGAGTACCGCATGGACATCCAAAAACACACACACACACACACACACACACACACACACACACACACACAGAGTAAGATAGTGAACTAGCGACAAAGCCACAGAGCTACAGTATTTCACTGATCTATCCTTAAAACCTCTAGCTATTTAAGGTTGGAGAACATGCTGGAAGTCCCAGAGGGGAAAAAAAGTTCTCTTGTTTCTGTTTTATAGAGTTGTGTCTGAAAGGATTCTGTGTTAGTCCTGGCATTCTTCTTAATGCGATTCATCATGGGTCAGGACACATGATGGTCAGAGTCGCTGCTTCTACAGAAAGGGCCTCTGTTATCAACTCGTATGCATGTATTGTGCTTTATCCTGCCAAAAAGTGGTCACCAAGCCTTCTCATGGAGGTCTGATTCGGATTTAAAAAATGTCTAGTGGGAGAAGGTGTTTGGAAATGGTTCTGTATTATAGGCATCACCTCTAAATAAGCAATTAGAAATGGTGACAAATTCTTTACACAGATGTCCAGCTTGGTTTTTTTTTAATTTTTATCAAGAACCTATGGCCCAAGACCTAGTCAGAGTTCAAGCTCATGTCCATGAGATGGTGCATCATTCAGAGAAGGATTGGTCGACCTTCAAGCACAGGGTCTTCACGTGACCTCCATCAGTTCAAAGTTTGGTTGAAACCAAACTGAACCTCCGTTACAAGAACTACAGTACCAAACACTTTTTGTCCAAATACCTTAGATTTAGATCTTATTAACTTTCTATTTCCACATGGGATAAAAAGGTTATTAATCACTTGACTCAAGGTTAAGTTTAGTTTGCTGTAGTTCAAGTTTCATGACGGGGGTGGAGCTCAAACCTACAAAGAGATCCATGTCTAGTAAGGAGAAATCCATGTCTTCATCTTCAGTAAAAATGCGGTGTTGTCCAGTGGTATAATGAATATAGTGTTGATAGCCCCATGGCTAGAGAGTAGAGTCAAAGTGATGTCTTTAATTAAAAACATTTTAAACCAAAAAATTTACCAAGTTAAGTAAATGGTTTGAAAAAAAAAAATCTAATTAGCTTTCAAAACTTCATCTGACCACATAGAGGTTTCATGAGTATATTATAAACCAAGTCAAGAGTTCGAGACTATAAATCGGTGTTAAAGCATCATATGCCATCCTCATAAATGTCCAGTTTAAGTTCTTGTGTAGATCCTGCTGCTTAGAATTGGAGTTTACAGTAAATCCATGAGAAAATATATCTCTAGGAAAAAGGCTGTTGATGTGTTCATTGTTCAGTTCCCATTAAGTCAATCAAATCTCACTCACTGTAATGGATGATTGTCACTAATCCCCCTATTGGCTATTCAGATTGGTTTTTTTGTCAAATCTGACATCTTTGATTTATGCTGCAGCTCGATTCCATGGAGAAATCCATCCGTAGAAGAAGGGGGTTGGTATTGAACAAGAATAAAGTAAGCAGTATAAAGTTTTAGTACGTGCTTCCACGGTTTTGGAGCTCAGGTAAAAATGTTTTGTTCTCAAGATTGAACAATTTATGGAAATGCAGTTTAGTTTCAGAGTAGATGTGACCTGGTTCCTAAATAAGGTAGTCTGTAGATGCTGTGGCTGAATTGTCTTACTGTATATTGGCATATGTTAGTGGGAGAAGGGGGTTGGTCTCCAAACGGATAAAACAATCAAGCCAAAGAGTTCTGGGATAATCAAGGGTCAATAATTCCCCTAACAGAGGTTTAGATTGGTTTCAACCCAAATCTGACCTATTTGATTTCCAATACACATACCATGACTCACAGCAGCTCAATTCCAGGTCAGGTCCCATTGATAGGGGAATGTGTTTTGAGAGTCAGGTAGGGGGTTCTGTTCTCAAGGTTTAAAAATTCAACCCAACATGTCAGTGACAGGAAGTGGTTAATGGTCTGGTTTAGACTCAACCAAAATGAAACATATGTTTTTTGTAAATGATGGACCTCACATCCCTGTGAATGTCCATCTCCACTCCAGCTCTCTATCTACAGTACGTTCAGTTTTCACTTTCACTTACAGTACTACAGAAAATGAATTTGGTATTCAATGGGATAGTACTGTAGATCGAGCAGCTCCTTATCGACAGTACTATACCATTCAACACCAATTGCCTCTACTTCTAGAAGGTGGATGGAAAAATACTGTAGACAGTGAGCTGCTCTCAGTTCCCAAAAAATTTACATTTGGGGATCTCCTAATTGACCTTCCGTCCATATTGGGGAGAAAAACAATTGCTGAGTCACACAAAGGACCTCCAGGTTGGATACTTTAAAGTATCCTGCTTTAAAGGGTCTTAAGCCCATGTGAGTCAGGTCTATCATCAGGAGAAAGCAGGTGGTGTCCAACAGTGTTTTAGCTTCCAAGGTTTAATGGCTAGAAGTGTGAACTATGAATGCTCTGGGATGAAGTGTGGCACATAGTTCTTCTGGAACCCAAATCTGACATGACTTACAGCTCACATCACTGAGGTGTGTAATGGGATAAGGTTATAGCCACGTTTATCCCAATTAAGCTGGATTAGTTCCACCTATAGCGGTGTTTAATTGTATTTATTTTCTGCTGAAGTCAGTAAAGGAAGTTCTGGGCAAACTGAAACTGTGGTCATCAAAAAACAAGGTGCACATGCCATCTAAACAGCACATAAACAGAAATGATATTTTGCACTGTTAATTTACTCAGGGCTCTGGCAAGATACGTTAAGTCAAATATGCCATAGAAATTAAGACCAAAGGGACCTCAGAAAGTGATCCCGTTGCGTTTTCTTGGTCAGAAACAGCTAACACCTCAAAAGGCTTTTTTGGACAGTTAAGAGTTTGGTTTTATGTATCACATGTAAAAAAAGATAAATAACCAAATAAAAATGTATTATACAACAGTTAGCTCTGACCAAGTAACAAAAAGCATCCCATGAGAGCCATAATAGTGCTGATAATAGACAGTAACAGCACTGGGACACTTAAATGGCGTCCCAGGTGTTCTAACAATCGGTAGTTACACTACTGTAACTGTCAGTCGCAGTATGGGTGAAAGGAGGTCTCTACAGTCCTCAAAAAATACATCTGATAATGTTACAACATTTAGTAATCGCTAAGTCGTTCTGAATTGCTTAAGAACCACCTGTGTTGATTTGTTCAAGGCTAATGTGAGCTACAAAGCTAACTAGCTTCTAACACAAAGCTGAATTCCAAATCTATCTTAAACCCCTGATCAAGGGCTCTACTTGAGGTATGAAACAAGGGATTGTACCTTACCCTACCCTACATACTGTACAGTAGTGCACTAGCTTTACAGTTCATGCTATATTTGACATTCAATCCCAATTGATCTTCTAAAGAGGAATTAGTGGAAATTTACAGTAGCTTTTCAGGCCTGTGCACTTCCTCCATGGTTTATTCTACACTGCTTTTGGCTACATAGTACCAGTAGGAATTTTAAACTGCTATTACGGTTTAATTAAACTAACCGCCGGCCGCTAACTCTCGTTCGCCAGCTCTTTAGTTAGTTCTGCCTTGTGAAGAAGAAACCACACACACTCAAGGTCGTGCTGTTGTACTGCATATAAACATGGCCAAATCTTCAGTAGTTGGGCTGCGGCACCTTCATGCGTACGACTGCATCCCAGCTGTGCTGATGTTCAGTACAATTGCATGACCTGGGGTTTAAATGGGGGGGTGTTGCAAGAGTAATAATCTGAATATCAATATTATACAAAAAGCTTTTGTTTTTATAGTTCAGACATAAGATACTATCACTATTTTTAGCATGATGTTCACTATATTAGTAACATCACTAATTAGAAACAAAAGCTAGCAGCTTTTATATGGCATTATATGGCTAAACACTAGCTTCCCATCCTCATTAGCCTGATTAGCATTGCTGAATGAATTTCCTCTTTAACCCTGTTGCGAGGTAACGTGATGAGCAAGTACGTGCCAGTCCACTGGAGCTTCGGTCATTCATCATTTAGCTGTCAGAGTTAGCATGAAGGTGACTCAATCACATCATACACACTCGCTCTGCATCAGGACTCGAGCAGAGGCATTCGCTCTGTTTTACCCAACACACACACACACACACACACACACACACACACACACACCAGACATCCATGTTCCGTTAATTTACAGAGCTATAATAATCCAGGAGTTTAGTTGTAGCCCAGGAGTTTGATTTGATCTGGAAAGAAATCACAGTGTTCATGAGTATCTCTGATTAGCCGTGGAGCTAATCAAATTTGATTAGCCTGGAGCTCGCTCACAAACAGAGCGATATAAAACAGGCTGAAATAGCAGTGTTGACTTTTTCACCCAGGATCTTTAAAGGAGGAATCGAGCAAAAAGCAATTTTGCACCTTGGGTGCACCTGCTAATTCCAAGCTAACGCTTCTGATGCTATCTTCTGCAAACACTCAGGTTTTCACACATATTTTATCCCTTGTACATACACATCAGTGTTCATTAACCTCAGACCACACGGGACATCTTACCAGGAAGTACACGCCCTTCACACAAAACATCATGAAGTCATAGCCATATTAAACAAGCTATGCTTTAAACAATACACTATGCACCTTATAAGGTATGTCATTGTAAAATACCAAATAGTGTATTTACATTTTCTGTTTGATGTTCTTTATTTTTTTATGTTAAAGGTTTAATGTTTTGCAGTAAACAAAACAACAACAAAAATTGCTCAAGATACTGTAACAGCTTTATAAAAAACGACATTGTATCTTAAATAATATAAGTAAAGATATTTATTCCTAATACAGCTAAAGTATTAGCAAACTATTTAATGACAATGACAGCACTTGTCGTAGTGCTAGCTAGCATATTTAATTATTAGCTCTTACTGTACCTCACTTTAGCATTTAAGGTCAAGTGCCTTTGTTTAGTTCAATATTATTATAAAAAAATATAATGTCTATTTTACTTCATTATATGAGAATCTATATGTACTCCAATGACAGTTCTTCATTGCTCTTCATTGCTAGCTAGCTCTGTAGCTCTTTTCATTTGTTTAACAGCAAATTATTTAACACCTCGTATACTATTTCATTTGATTAGAGTGATGAAAAAAATCTGTTGAATGTAAGACCTCTTTTAACAGTAGCTAGCTGACTCATAAAACATTTATAACATACTGTACCATAATGTCAGTTTTTACTTGTGCTGTCAATCGTTTAAACGTTTTCCGGGTAACTGTGGAATTATGGGAAACCATTAGGGTCAAATGTGATCATACGATTAATAATAATAATAAAAAAATTATCATATGATAAAAAAAGTAATGCGTTAAAATTTCTAGATTAATCACATGCATTAACATGTTAATATTGACATCTCTAGTTTTTACTTGCTAGCTTGTTACTTAGCTTGTGAGTCAGATATTTAACATTTAACTCATGTAACCATAATATACAGTAGCCACAAAGCTAGCTAGCTTGCTATTTATGACCCACAGCTCCTCAGCATAATGCTAGCCAGACGAAATGCTAATATTTGTTGTTATTTAAATATTAGCTAGTGAGCCGTTAGTTTCAATGCTAGTTTGCATACTTAATAGCAGTCTCACACAGGATAACACTACGGTTGCTAATGTAATCATTACTTGTTTATTTGTTCATACGCTGTATAATTCATATTAAATTATATAAGTCTTTCTCTCTCACACACACACACATATAGATCATACTGCTGAGTGATGGTGTGTGTTAGTATCATGGTGCAGGATTAAACTAAGCTGAGAATAGAAATGAAGGAAGCGGGACGGAGGAGAAAAAAGAGGAACGAATAAAGTTGGAGGGGATGAGCGAAGCACAAGTGTGTCAGTCTGGTGATTTTAAAATGTGCACTATTGCATTATGGGTAGGACAGTGTCTCCTCTGTCGTCCCATCAGAGACTCTCTCTCTTTCTCTCTGTTAGCCTGAAGCGATAATGCCATTTTTTCTGCCTCGATGGAGGTGTGATTTAATTCAAGTGATATATTTATGTTTAATTTCAATTTTTTTTCAAATTTCAAAGATGATTTCTTTTCTGATAAAGAAAATATGACAAATCTCACTGCTGATTCTGATGATGTAGTAGCTAGCTTTTAATAAGAAGGAACAAGGAAATGATTGGATAAGGATCTTGCAGGGTAATCCATGTTGGATAAATGCGATTATTAACTAATTAGCAGACTAGCTGTTTAAAAACCAAGTAAGTGTTTAGAACACAAAAAGGTAGCTGGCTATTATTAGTAGATAATAAATAGTGGTTTTTGGGTGAACTAGCTAGCTAGCTACTTTGCTGTAGATGAATAAAACATACAGAAAGATTCAACTAGTTAACTCCATGTCCAGTAGACAGAATTTTGAAATGTACAGCAAGAAATATCTATCTACCATAGTATTTTTCACTGTATCATTGTACTTATTTGTTGATACATAGTACATGCATCACACTATGGTACATGGGTCTACCACAGTATATACTTACGTACAAGTATGTACAATGGTTCTACATACAGTACTATGGAACACGTACCAGGATACCATTCACAAGTGAAAGGCATTCAAGACAGTGCTCTTCCCAGGCACATTCACCCCAAGGTCAGACCGTGCAATGCTCAGGGAAATACAAAAAAGAAAAAAACAAGAACTACATCTTAAAGTGTACAGGCCTCCATGACCGCGCAATTAGCAGGAGACTGAACAAGTCCTGTTTCTTTGGAAGGGTTGCCAACAGAAACCTCTTCTGGCTAAAAAGAACATGGAATTACAGTCGAGGTTCGTAAAACTGCATCTGAACAAACCACAAAACTACCGTCCTGACCAAAGCGTAGTTGTCTGGCCTTAATGCCCAGCACCAAAAATAGCATTATTTCAGCAGAAACATCTCATACCCACAGTTAAGCACGTACGAATGTACACCACTGTCAAAAATACGTCATCAAGGCCACATGCGCACGCATCCCTATCCGAGGGAAAAGAAATCGATTTGCTGCATGATTTTCAGAACATAGCTTAATGTCATGAGTATAACTCTACACTTAAAGAATAATAATGAAATTATGGCCTTGTTTAGCTTTTACTTATTGAATTTTTACTACAGTTATTGGATTTCGAAGATGTCCTTAATTCTATTTAGTGAGTTTTACCATCATTTATTTTTGTTCAGCCAACATATTTTACTTGAGTTGATACATTAATATTTTTTTCAGTCTAGTGTGTGTGTGTGTGTGTGTGTGTTTGTGTGTGTGCGCATGAGAAAGAGAGAGAGAGAGACAGAGAAAATCTGTTCTTCCGCCGTCTCCATTTCACAGTCGAGTGACAGCTGCCACGACCGAGTCGTGACAGGACTGCAGAGCGCTCAAAAAGGTCATGTGACCGATCATGTGACCTCCTTCCACATTGTGTGTGTGTGGTAGACATGATCCATCCCTGCGTACACTTCACGGTGTAAATCACCATAAAAACGCCTCGTTAGCAGGTGGTAGCAAGGTTTCAACTCTGAGGTTTTGTAAAAATGAGGACCTTGTGTCACTTTCATTTCTTTACACGTTTTACCTCACCACCACGCTATTTTCACTCGGAACAGCTGTAGCATCTCAAAAGCACGGATGAGACGCAGTGTCGGTGCTTAACACACAAACATAGTGCTTTAAAGAGGGCAAGGAGGGGGCAGATAACTCCTCAGCTCTGTAATGTGTGTGTATATGTGTGTGTGTGTGTGTGTGTGTGTGTGTGTGTGTGTGTATACACTATTCCAGGAACAGTTTTGAGTTTCATCTTCATAACATTCGAATACCAAGGACCATGCAAACTTCTCCAGAGACACGTGTGTCTGCGTGTGTGTGTGTGTGTGTGTGTGTGTGTGTGTGTGTGTGAAAGAGGTATATTGCGAGAGCTTGTGGTTATTTTCAGACGCCTGTATTTGAGTCAGTTTCTTCCAAATGTGTCACTGATCCTCAAGTTATCATGCTGTGCTTAATGATTAGCACTCTAGCTACTTATATATATATATATATATATATATAAAATAGCCATACAGTATCTGTCTTCTAAGGATTAGCCTGCTAGCTAGTTATCTGATGATCCGTCTCCACTATTATGTTGTTGGTTTGTTAGTTTGTGAGTTTATAACTATGCAGTCTAGCTATCTCTAACTATTTAGCTAGTTCCAGCCATGACGGATGTAAATATTGTTCAACGGTTGTCATGGCCACACTTTAATAATGTATTTAATTAGTGATATGCACAGAATATTAGACAGATATAATAGAATATTAGCCTGCTAGTAAACTGTCTGTCCAATTTTTAGTGTGTGTTGTACATTACATGACTACCCTAGTTATATACCAAATATTGTGTAATATCTGATTAAGATTAGCATGGTAGCATGGTAGCTAGCATGAAGGCTAATGTTTACTTGTTGCCAGCTTGATTATTTGGTGTTTACTGAGGGACAGGCTGAAAATAAAACATGTTTTTGCTAAGTGCTACATGTTGCTAGCTGTATAGATTGTATGTCATCATCTTGCTATCTGTGTGTGTGTGTGTGTGTGTGTGTGTGTGTGTGTGTGTGTGTTTCCCAGACACCAGTATACTGTTTCCTCTTTGTGATGTTAGCATTCCGAGGAGGACATAGGCTAAAATAGACGTCTCCAGACGGTGTGTTTGAAAGATGTGTGAAGAGTGGTGCTGCTATTTTTGAACAGATACGTGCTCAGGTTGTTGGTTAGCTTTTGTCTAAAAAGTTCAATCTATCTTTTTTTTTACATTTTCTGTTTTCTGTTTTTTTCTGAGTTTCATTCTGTTTGGATTTATAACCAGGCAATGGACAGGGACAGATTTGTTAGCATTATCGGTTGGGTTAATCATACTGTACTGTAGCTTTATGCTAATGGAGTTGGAGCCTTGACGTTAGGCTTCAGGTTTCCTTCAGGGGAAAGTTCCTCACACCTGTTCAGCCAAGCTTTAGTCCTAAAGCTTCTCAGGAACCCAAGTTGGTGTTTAGACTAATTTTAGCAAGCTAATTATGTGTTGCTAAAATGTTTCTGTTTTTGGTTAGCAATGTTTAGATTTTGTTATTCAGCTAAATTATGGTGACGTAGCTTACCAAATTATTTAACATTTTTAGCCCTTGATTGGTCAGAATTGTCTAGATTAATGTGACTGGAAATGCTTTTCATCTACATTTGGTTGTGGTAAGCTGGCTAGCTAATATTTATGTCTAATGTCTGGCTTACATCAGTATACAACAATACCATAATTTTCAGTTTTCCACAACCATGTAGCGTACTGTACATCATATCATGCTAGTTTGCTGACATGATACAGAAAAAAGCTAATTTATTAGCTGCCGTGTCGATCAAATAAGCACTTCCTGTCTGGGTCTTTCTATGTTTGGGTTAGCTGTGACCGTGGGTTACCACAAAATGTCTAATTTATAAAGCTAAACCATTTTATCCACAACAAATAGACTGAGCTATAAGAGGAGCAAAACACTATTGGATATGCTTTCATAGAAAAACAATCAATATGGGGTAGGGTTGACAGTTGTGTGACTTTTAAGTTAATTTTGTTTACCAATGTTTCTTTATGTTACTAAATTTCTTTGATGACTACATGAGCAAATTTTTAATTTCTAATCTGACCTGTATGGTTTGAGATAAAATAATTAGCGGTTTGTTGTTTGTTTGCTTGATTAGCAACACCTAATGTTACTGAAGTGTTTTAAGGATTTAACCTCTTTATTACTGAAATATAACTTTCTGCTTTGGGTAATTAATCATGCTAAAGTACGTGTAAGTTGTTTAGTGAATAATTTTTGCTACAAAAATATTTAGCATGATTAAACAATTTATAGGTATTTGCCAAGTTTGTTCTGCAGATTTTTGTTCTGCATGATTGAAGTTATTTAAAGGAGTTAAAGACACCATACACTCCATGCGGTCACCATGGTGATTTAGTGTTTGTCAGCGGGACAATATATCACTTAGTACATCAACCGATTACGTGTCACTTTTGAGACGTCCACCTTGTTTGTCTTTGTCTGAAGTTGAGCGAGCGCCTCGTCCAGACGTCTACTCCACACTGCTTTGCCTTCGACCGCCTTCGTTCAGCGCCATGGTTCTGTGCTTTGTTTTTATCCTCAGTAAATGTGAGAGATCTGAGTCATCGGCCGATGAGTTCGCCTTCACGCTGCATGCTAACGCCGAGTTCTCCGTCTCACATACGCGCCAATTAAACACGCCGGAGTGCGACTTTTCACGGGGAGCAAGCGTGAAATCTCGCAGATAAAAATGACACCAAATCTAAATTCAGAGACTCACTCTCTCGTTCTTTCTTTCTGATCTGCAAATATATCGAGACAAGTTAAAAAATAATAATTTTCAGGAAGAAATATGCAAGCCATTGATATGACATGCTAATCATTGTATAGTCATGTTAAGCTAATTACAATTAGAAATAATTATATAACTGTTGATGAACACTCTAGTGTTATTAGTTTTAGAACTTTCTTAGCAGGGTTCCACATACTGTAGAGCAGAAGAACGGGTTCGGTTGGTTTCGGGCTTGGACGGTAAATGAGTGGTCATGTGATGCGTTTCGATTTGCGTGAGAAAGATGCGGAAATGGATGTTGAGGAGGTAAAACGCAGGCTTGCCTCTAGCGTTTACGTTTTGGTTGCACCAGCAACTAAAGCTAAGTGTGAGATTATGTTATTTAAAATGCAAAAAATGCAACATTCTGTTAAAGTACGACCGCAAAACGCCTATTTATAGAGAGATAATTAATAATTGTCATTTGTAATGTCTTGGCTTTTTTTGCTTACAGTAATTATAGGCCTATTTAGAGTGCTGAGATGTTATGATGTTACAGTAGACTTGTTTTATTTCTTTGTTCCAACTTACAAGTGGCTCATAGCTTATATGTTAGTTATCAATAAATTATGTTACAATATGTATAAATGACAAATTCTTGGCAAAAGATGTATGTGCGCGCACATTTGAATAATTTTGGGCTTTTAAAAAGCTGTCAATAAAAATACTGAAAAATAGTACTTGTCGGGCTCGGGGTGAATTCTGTCGGGCCAAACATTTAAGGCCTGATTACAGCTCTAGTTCAACATGAGAGACAAATCAAAGTACCAAAAAACAGAAACTGTGTTTATTAGAGGATAATTTTTGGTACAGCTACTAATTCTACAAAACATTAAGACAAAATTAATTCTTTCACCTGAATGATCGAGTTTAGCAAATGATGTTTGCCTAGCTACAGGCTGGTTTGATGAATTAGCAAGCTAACTTTCATGACAATAATATGATTTGAAAAATTAGCAAGGCAACACTGCATTTTCTGTTTTAACCATTTAGCAAGCTAATTTTAATTAGCAAGGTAAGTCTTTTTTATTGCTAAATTAAATTTTTTTTTATAGATTTAATAGATTTCCATTTTAATAGATTGGAAAGTCCCATTTGTATTACTGATGCAATGCATTTGGTTATCAAGCCAACAAGCCATTAATAAAGTGCTACACAGAGTTAGCAAGGTAACTTGTTCTATAAGTAAAGCAAGTAGTTTGTCAAATTAGTAAAAACAAGTGCTAAAGTGGTTTAATCAATGAAAGTGCAGATATCATTTTATTTCAAAATACCTTTAATAAGGTTCTTTTTGACTATATGGATTATCAATGCAACATTTTAGTTATTAAATTAGCAAGCTACATTACATTTGTAAATTGCCTAGATTAGTTAGCAACAACAACAAAATAAAAGAGTTGTTGTTGGACTTTGTGACATTGAAACTTTACTAAAGTATAAATTCAAGTATTTACCAACCACTGTTTTAAGTTATGGAGGAATTATTTTGTGTTAGCAAAATAATCAAACATGCTAAACTCACTTGTTTAGTGATGTAACCTTGGGCGAATAATACAGTTTAATAAATCAACAACATAGGTTTGAATTGTTCAGTAATTTTTCCATTATTAAAGAGTATTAATGAATTAGCAAGCTATTTTTTTATTGCTAACATCTTTGCTAACCTGACAAAAGGGTCTGACTGGATTCACTGTTACATAAATGGTACCAAAGTTAATTTACTTGAACTGAAGCAAATAACATGTGGTGAGTGACTGAGGTAAATTTGCATGTCTAATGACTTTTAATCGATTAGCCTGTTAGCTTTGTGTGTAGTTTGTTGAGTTAGAAAATAATGTTGTTCTGCTTCATATGAGGCTTGGATTTTAATCACCTTTTTTAAGTGTGGGCTGATTAATACTGTGTGTGTGTGTGTGTGTGTGTGTGTGTGTGTGTGTCTTCATTCTGGTTCCATTAATATTCCGCTGCTGCTCTTGTTGAAGGTTATGACCTACATGTGATGATTTGTGCATCCCCAACTGTTTTTGTAGCTTTTATCCATTTGTTAGCATGGAGCACACACACACACACACACACACACACACACACACACACACACACACACACACACACAGATTGCCCTGATGCTACAGGAATTCTAATGATAGGAATTCTGAACTCATTCTAAAAAAGAGATTCAGTTAATTTGACTCACCGATCAATGAGTCGAGTCTCTCGACTCTTGCAATTGTAAAGTAAAATTTTAAAAAGTATTAAATAAAATCTTACTTTATTTTCTGATCAAAAAAACAAACCTGACTTAAATTTTGAATCGTTTTAAAAAAATTTTATTTGCGCATACACACAGCTGTGAGTCAAATACACGACTCACAAATCATTATTCACTCTAACAAACACCTCAGGTGTTGAAACGAGGTTTGCAGTTCAGATAATAAAATATATATATTTCAGTAGTAAAATCAATTACTATTTATGAGCAAAATAAGATGAATCAAAAAGATGAATCAAAAAGTCAACTCATTTGTGAACATCATTAAAAGAGTCTTATGAGTCATATGAACAAAAAGGAGAACAAAACAGTAACCTCTCTCTCTCTCTCTCTTTCTCTCTTTCTCTCTCTCACACACACACACACACACACACACACAAGGAGAGAGCCGTGTGAAAACGATTCACAGTTTCTCCTCAGCAGGATCATCAGTTCCATCAGGTTATTTTCAGCTCATTCTGCATGTTAATGAGTCTAATTTCATCGAGATTGTTAAGCGAGCCTCTTGGATCTTGGCGTAACAGAATATTTATTGTAATGGGCTAATATTTCACACCGTGACATAATTGAAAAACATCAGTGTACTGTACTTTAATGTAAGAGACACAACGTGTATCTGTAGTGATACTGTGAATGTTATCAGTCTGATCTTTAAATTACTGCAGATTTTTTCTTTTTCTTTTTCTTTTTTCCTTTTCTAGAGTAGTTTTTATCTCTATATGCAGAAAAGTTCCAAGTGGAAAATGAGACTGTGGGAGAATCAGATTACGGCCATTGATATTCGAAAGTTCCTCCATCATGCCACGGGCGAGTCTGGCTTTATTAAATCCCAGAACCGCAACCGGATCAACTTTCTTGTGGAGCTAAGCAGAATTTTCAGGAAACTATAATCGTCTTTACGTAACTTTTATTTATTTATTTATGTTGCCGCTTATTCAGATTTATATCAGAATGTGACGCAGATACGCTCCATCGCTTCTCTTTTTAAGATTAATTGCTTACTGTCTTATTCTCTTTTTGCTTGTTTAATAAACTGTCTAGAATAATTTCTGAATCTATAATGCTTTATATATTATTTATTTTGGTGTTGGTTATTATAAACTGCAAATATATATTTTTTTATAAATAAAGAAAGAAATCAAGAAAATAAGACAGCTTGAGCATATTTTACACAGCTAATTTTAATAATAAATTCCAGCTAACATTAAGGTAGGATTAGGATTTTTCCATATTTATCAACTTCTTAGTTGAAGTAACTTATAAAATGACACCAATTAATGTTAATTATTTTTTAATAACATATCTTTTGAGTTACTCAGTCACTTGTTTTTATTGTGCTGTTTGAAGAAATTGTGTTATTTATTCAGTTATTCATTAATTTATTTACTTTTGCTGATTAATCATAATCGAAGATTATTTGATGTAGGCAATGAATGCACTAAAGTAATTTTTAAGTAAATCCAACATGAGACATTTTTCCTAGATAGAGGATATTTAAGAATATTTGGCTTTTTCCTAGCAGAGCTGTTTATGCAGTTTATAAATGTATTAAGCTTTGAATCAAGCAGCAGAAAAACACTATGTTCAGTGGGACTTTGTTCTGAAATTTCTTGTGAATGAAGGCGTAGCAGTAATCGACATTTAGCGAAGACTTTAAGCACAGTACGGCGACGAGACTCTTAGCTGCAGTAAAACATTTGGATGATGCAGACGTTTTAAAGAAGGCTGTACGTCCGCGAGTGGAACGTCTGATCCTAGAAAATCAACGGATAACTTGTTGCCAACTTTTGCAAGAGACGCATTTGTCTGAGTGAACTGTACACACACTCATTCCCCAGCACCACTGGCACATTACAGGAACTCAGCTGGGAGTTATTGACACGTCCCCCATACAGTCCTGACCTCACTCCAAGCCACTTCCACATGTTTGGGCCATTAAAGGAGTTCCTAGCAGTCTAGCGTTTCAGACATGTAGCAGGCAGAGGAAACCTTCTACCTAGATGGTATCTAAGCACTAGTGAAATGCTGGCATACATGCATTAGTGTAGAGACATAAAATAACAATCAAACGTCCCGCTTTGACCTGAAAGCCCCTCATTTTTTGCAACTTTATCTGATTTATTTATCTATTTCTGGTATTTATACTACGTAGTATTGTTTCTAACAGGAAACAGGACACCTTTCCATTCATTTATGTAAGGAGTCTCCAGTGTGAGCGCGTTTCAGAATGATAAAAATGTCATAGACAAAAACCTTGGTGTACGTATTCATAAAGAGATTAAAACGATTCTCTGTTATATATTATTATTATTATAAATGATATTAGTCAGGGAGCAATATCTGTAATGATTTGTGAATCGCTGTTCCCCACTGCTGAGGACTAAAACACTCTACTTAATGCCACTTATAGTGTGTGTTTATTAATCTGCTGAATTTCAGACGTCTGGACTCTTAATGAATAATTAATTATCAGTAATATGAATTTCGTTTGAATGAGAATATGTGGGCGGCACGGTGGTGTAGTGGTTAGCACTGTCGTCTTGCACCGCCAGGGTCCGAGTTCGATCCCCAGCCAGGTTCGATTCCCGTCTCTGTGTGCATGGAGTTTGCATGCTCTCCCCGTGCTTGGTGGGTTTCCTCCGGGTTCTCCGGTTTCCTCCAACAGTCCAAAGACATGTAGGTTAATTGGCGTTTCCAAATTGCCCGTAGTGTGTAAATGAGTGTGTGTGTGCCCTGCGATGGATTGGCACCCTGCCATGTGCCCTAAGTCTCCTGGGATAGGCTCCGCCCCCGTGACAGGATACAGGATTAAGCGGTATAGATGATGAGTGAGTGAGTGAGAATATGTGAATGGCCCAAATTGAGTGATACATACAGTATTAAATGAAGCTTGGAAAGATCCTGGAAAAATAAAGTGTTTTTTTTTTCTTCTTCTTTTTTTTTTTTTTTTTTTTGCTTGTCGTGCTCTCAGTGTCTCCGGGGTTCATTGCTGTGACTTTATATTCTCTGTGACAAGCACAGTGTATTAGTGACCTCCACATCCGATGTCCATTTATTCCTCTTTTCTTTCATCCGGCTCACTGAATAATCGGTGTGTTCTCCTCGTCCTCGGAGACCCTGAACAATAACTGCTTGCTCGGACAAGCACCATGTTCACTTCGGTCCTTTTAACATTCGGTAACGCCACTGCGCTCAGGAGCTGGAGAAACGTGATTTGGTTCAGCTTCTTGCGTGATTCTTTCTGTCTAAAGTCGAGGAAATGTTTATTAGCGAGCTAGCAGGATGCTGAACTATGGGTAATTGTCAATACTATTCTATACTGTTTGTCTCGTCTATAAGGTACTATATTATATACAGTAGCTACAATATATACTGTACTATATGTCTATATTTTTTACGCTACACGTCTGTAGTATAGCGGTTTATAGCTATCAACAGTGGAAAAGATTTGTAGCTAGATAACGTTTACTTTACACACAGCTAAGAATCTTGCACATCTTTGGCGCGAGAGTGTTTGTGCTAATTTTTTTTTTCTTCAAATGATTAAACCCCCATAAACTGATGAACCAATAAGAAGAAAGAACGATTTACACACCACAAATAATATGATAATGCTGTTCTATATGGAGATATGATACACCGCTTGATACACCGGAATACAAGGAATTCTTTCACACCTGCCGTTATAAGCCCCGCCCACAAGCGAAGCCAGAGACATACCTCGCCGAGCTTAAAACTGCTAATCTTTACGTTTTTTTTTTTTTTTCTCTGAACAGCATCACAATATTTTTAGGTTCCGGATATAAATAGTGCGTTCGGCTGATACTGCAGTGGTGCACGGACTTAACTACACACACTCACACACACACGCACGCATGCACACACACCTTCCCATATGTCCTTGCATTGAAAGTGCAGAAGCAATCCCATTTTTAAACCTGAAGCATTTTTTTTTTTTTTCGGTGTCCTCAAAGGACGTGAAATCGCTGGGTTTGTTCTCCCACTGGACCGACCTTGAGCCAGAGATTTCTGTAGGGGCAAAAACTTTTGGAAGATATAAATATCATACATGGACCTGTGAACAGTTCTACCTTCGCTGCTATTTTCATTCCAGGAGGTTCTACGGCCCGGAGGATAGTTTCCGTTGATATTATTAGTACGTACGGAAGGAGTCTCCAGTGTTTGTGCTTTTTAACACTCAGACGTAAATCTGCGTGTTTCCAGCTTGCTCTAGCTTGACGTGACCAAATACTCTCGCAGCTATGAAAGGATGACGCTCGCGCAGATGCGCCCGGCGCCGTGAATACCCGCCCCGCCCCCTCCTGACGGAGTGCATTAGTAAGAAGTTATATTCAGATCGAGTGCAGGTCCTTTGACTCCGTTTAATAGCAGGAGTCGTGAATGGGAGATAATTGTACGCTTGGTGTTCCGTCATCTGGTCCTCATCTCAGCGCTCGTCTCGAAAAGCCTCGCCGCTCGCCTCGCAAAGTCTCTGCAGTCAAATTTTACTGCTCGTATAAAAGGGTTTGTTTTTTTTTCCTTCCTTACTTTTGGCTTCCAGGAACACTTGAGTAAATTTGTAGATAAATGAGCGCTGCTTGCGAGCACTGCGCCGGAATAAACGCGCTTTTCCTTCCAAACTAGGAGCCGTATGGTCTGTCGGTTGGAGAACTTGGGCTCTGTCCAGATGGTCCCAGATATTTTGGAATCCCCTCGATATGAGAATCCTGACATGCAGACTCCAGTCCAGTAGGTGGCGATGATGTCAGAAAAAATGACAGCAACAGGAATAAGATAATGAGCTAATGAGATATGAGATAATGGAACTGATGCTCACTCCTCTTCTCCTTCCAGTTCCTGAGAAGTTTTACAGAATTGGATTTTTAGATATTCTAAATATTTGAGGTTCTGAACCATGGGAAGGTCTGATTTTCACAAGTCCTGAATCCCAGCTTGTCTGAACCTCCGAGGTTCTGAACCTGGAAATTTTAAATTAGTTCGCATGATATTCTGAATCTTTTGTTCGATGGGAGAATTTAAAGAGCTGAAAGTTGCAGATGTGTAAACAAAAAGATCTAGAATCACAGAACCGATTCAAGTGAATATTCTCTGAATCTAGAACTATTCCGTTTCTGCGTCTACAAATTCCAGTTTTTTAGAATTTCTTGAACTGAATGCGACCCTTCTGATGTTAAGTTCTGAGTTCTGAATCTCTGCTGTTTCGCTGATGTTCTGAATCTCAGTAGTTCTCACCCTCTGAGGGTATGAATCTCAGAGTCTCAGGTGTTCTGAGATTTGTAGGTTCTGACTCCCTGACGTCCAGCTCCTCGTGGTTCTGAATCACTTCTGGACTGAATAGCAGAATATCTTTCGAGATTTTAAGGTGTTGAATCTTGAAAGTTCTGTAGTTGTTCAAGTTCAGAATCTCTGCTTTTCTGGATTGTGGAAGTTCTGATTCTTGCACTTTGTAAATCTTGGATGTCTCGAGCTTTAATTTTTTTTTTTTTAAAGAAAACATGGAAAGAATCTTCGGACCAAGCTGTTCTCTTTTAGATTCCATCAAGTTTCTGACCGAGTCTTGCTTGTTCCCTGAATGTGCTGAATGAGGTTCTAATGGTGCAGGTTCTGAGTCTCTCTTATTCAGTTCTTTTTCGGTATTAGTTTTTTTAAACCAATAGAAAACTTCATTCATCTATAATTTTTAATGACCTGCTGTCTCTCTCTCTCTCTCTCTCTCTCTCTCTCCCGAGATATCTCACCACCATAAAGCTGCTGAGATTACATAATGGGTTCTTAATAGTCCATAAAACCAGATTACAGAGGATTATCGTTGTTGGTGGTCCTGCCCCTCTTTTGCCTGTGCTCCGCCCCCTGCTTGTGTGTATGTGTGTGTATATATATATGCGGACGCACTAAAGCCAGATGGGAGTAGACTAAGCTGCTTAGAATCACAGTAAGCACGCAGTTACGTTGAGGATCGCCATGCTAACGAGTCCGACTCCTCCCACGTCTGCTCACGTCTGAGACGCGGTACCGCAGGGAGCGTCACTCCAGGCAGCAGTTAGTCGTGTCAATTAGTACAAAAGGCATCGGCGCACGGTTCCTGAAATGGTTCCTGAAATGTCAGCAGGTGATCTGGGAACAGGAGAGGCGACATTTTTGAAATATTCTTCGCTGCGGATCTTTTTTTGTGTCGCTTAGCCTAGGAGTTACACTTGTGGAGATTTCCATCTGAAGAGGATCTGACACTCGGATCAGTTGGAGTGATCCGGCTTAGAAAGAACACATGCTGGATTTACTCCGTAATCCTTATTTTTGCACTGTTTATTGTTTTGCTCGACGGTTTATTAATTAATACTGTAGATTAGTCTAGATTAGACTGATAGGGGGCGCTCTCCGCTTAACGCTAATTACTCATCACAGACAACAATATCATTAGTTGTGATGAATCTTTAAATAGTATTCATATACAAATGCAATTTATTATTGAAGTTACACCTTCACCTCTGACACTGGAGACTCCTTCCACGAGCTGTTACTATAGAAACAATGACAGCTTTAAGAAATCAAATCCAAATCACAATTTTGGTTTTCATTGGGGTTTTTTTTTCTCAGCAACAGTGACGCGCATTGACGCTCACGTCTTAAACGTCACGTTTTACTCAAATTTGGATTCACTGTTAGACTGGATTCATGCTACACCTGGGAACGCTTCTCATCTGGACACTCCCACTCTGCCCTCCCTAACCAGACATGCTATTCATCCTCCCATCTCTCTCTCTCTCTCTCTCTCTCTCTCTCTCTCTCTCTCTCTCTCTCTCATGTTTTCAACCTGATCTCTCGCCCCGACCCGTGACTCCACACAGGAGTGCTGTATTCATGCCGTAATTACCCGACCCGTGCTCACTGTGCGCTATTCTATTTCCATCTCCAAAACTCTAAGGATCGCTTGACGTTTCTTCTCGGCTACGACTTCAGATCTAAAGGCCATTTAATCTTTTTTCTTCTCTTTCTTTTTTGGAATTCAAAGTCATGAGAAGGAGCGGGTCTAAAAATAAAAGCTGCAATGTGACGCTGCTTCGCTATTTTTGACACGTGTAGAAACGTCAATTCATGCCGAGCGTTCAGTCGCTGATTTAGAGCAGGAAGGAAAGTGGAAAAGTTCAAATCAAGACCTCCCCCGAAACCGTCATTCATGTAACGTTTGTGTTGTCGAAATGGACAAGATAAATAATGAGTAATGTAATTTACAGGGCTGATATACTTTAGAAATCTGAGTCGTCATTTCAAGTCAGTCGGGTATGACATCACACAGGTTAGTTTTGTGCTATGGCCAGTAGAGGGCAGTGGGAGAAACCTATAAACTTTTTAATTTCAGCGAATTTAGGTTGATAAATATGTTCCTGATCATTCAACAGAACTGAGAAAGTTTTAATATTAAACAATGTTTTAAAGCACTTTAATGAACTCTATTCAGCCTGGTTAATTTTATTGTAGAAAATTCTGGATAAATTACCTATGCAGCTGGTGACATTATTTTTAGGAGGGTAATCCTGGTGTCACGACATTTAATCCTCATTTAAATATTCTAAAAATAGGATTTCATTGGCGTTCTCTGAGGTGCTGCTCGTAAACAAATATCTACTGACCATATCTCAGGAATCGGACGTGGTACAGTAATAACACTCGCCATCAACATGGAGCTTAATGAACCAGGAATCTGAAAATACTCTATAAATAACTCAACTTAATGCACGATTTGATGTGATGGTTCACAAATATGTTTATATATGATATATTGTACACATACTGTTATTATAGGACTTTTCTTGACTCTGATTGGTCAATAATATAATGAAGTTTTTATATATATATATATATATATATATATATATATATATATATATAATAACACAGGTCTCAGAACTGCCCCAAGTGTGTGTGTGCGTGTGTATGTGTTTTAATGCCCTAGCTCTTTCACTCCTCGTCTAAATTCTCTGTCTCAGTGTCTATGTAAATGAGCTACACCTGAGACACGCCCCCTCCAGAGCTGAGCAGCAAGCCGGGGGCGGGGCTCTTCTTATATGAGGTTGCATTAGGGAGAAAATTTAAAGAACAGCAAATGGAAAAACGGAGAAAAAGCAAAGAGCGTCTAAACATGACTAAATAGTAAATTTTGCATAATAGAAGCCCTTTAATTTGTGTGTTTAATTTCTGACTATATGCTTTATCGTCGCTGGCCTTCACTTTACCTTTTCAACAATTTTACACTCATTTAAGATGAATTAAATTCAACAGATACAGCTTTGTGCCTTGCCTTATATTTTAATTACAAGTACATTACGATGTTTCATTATTATAAAATAAATAAATAAACCTAAACCGTAATAACGATGTGAACATTGAGTGCAGTAATGACATCCTGGTAACTTGCTCTATATTTACGAGGTCATTTTTCCTTTTATTTATTTATTTATTTATTAATCAATTGTATGGTGGATAAGTACGTAATTAATAAAATTCACTATTTTTATAGATTTAACATGAATAATGCAATGCAGCGTCCATCGTGGACACGGCAATGAAATCATACTCCTCATATTTTTTCCCTCTGTTATCTGTTCCTCTAGAAAAAAAAAAAAAAAAACTTTTCAATGATTTCCTTCTCTCAGCCTTCAGAAGTAATTCATCCAAGAAAGCAATACTGAATACTGAAAATGATCATAATCCACCCTGAACCTCGCATCGTACCCAAGTCCAGGTCGTAAATATGTATGAGACGTAGCGGTCGGATATTAAAGTCAGCGCTGTGACGAGGAGCGCCTCAGCAGGGGCAAAAAGTGCTGAATCGATCACAATTACGCTTTATTATGAGGGTCGGGATCACGGCGAAGGGCGAAAGACGATTAAATTTCACCTGCGAAACTGTACTTCTTCATTTCAAACACAGGTGCGAATCTCAGGATTAAGGTACGAGCAAGTTCGTGAAAATCATCATAAAACTAATCTTTGTGTCACATGACCACCATGACATCTGTCACAGCAGCGGATGGCAGAAACACAGTTAACCGATATTATTACACTGGAGGTGTGACGACCCTGCGGAGTACCTGATGCTTTATTACACAGTTATCAGAGTAGCCTAGCGACCGATAGTGTTTGTTGATTGTATCATATGCAGTGTGTCGTTCTGTAATGCGTAACTTATTCAAAAGAGAAACGTGTGTGAAAATCAATCAAGACAGCAAAACGGATATTCAAATTTGATTTGTTATCATAACGTGATTAGCTCAGACGCTGTACAAATATGTGATTCCACCTGGATTTGGTGGCGTTTGTTAGCATTAGCATTAGCTCATTCAGTGCTTCTGTTGCAGATGAGACGATGTTATCTGCAGTGTCTGTTGCAAAGACTACGCTGTGCTTTCACGCTTCATAAAATGATGTGCAGGTGACGCTAATTTATACTGACATTTCACACTTTCTAATTAATAGCTAACTAACTGTTCCTGAGTCGAATCGGAAATAGCATTAAATGGAAAGCTAGTGCACTATGTGGGATGTGCAATCCCTTGTTCTACACACCAAGCAGTGCCCCTGATCAGGGGTTAGAGAGGGATTTGGGATTCAGCCTTGTGTTAGAAGCTAGTTAGCTTTGTAGCTGGCGTTAGCTGTGATCGCCGATTTTGCCATCCATAAGTGGGCGGGGCAATGGCAGACACATGTTATGATGTTACATGCAAAAGGTCGATAGAGGGAAGTGATGTCATAGAATGTAAATTGAGTAGTCTGTCCTTTTCCAATGCAAACTCAAAAATATGATTTAAGGGGGAAGAAAAATATATGTGTAATAGAAAATAAAATAAATTAAATTTAAACAGTGTGAATAATATCTAAATGTCACTATTGAATATATTAAGTGTGCTGTTAAAGGACAATAATGGACGATTGGCTGGTTTGAGGTTAGTATGTAAATTTTATTTTTATATGTAAATAATAGATCTCTATGATGAGTGTTTTATTTCTCTTACACCAACTGGACAACTGTTACAGTACATTTTTTTATTCATTTCACTCATATTTGTCCACTCATAGTTACTTTAGTTGTTCAGGGACGTCCATCATACGAGTTCTCAGTTGCCGTACAGCGGCTCTAAACAGTCATTCTTTCACTTGTTTGTTTTATCCAGTCTCCAGAAGTAAAAAAAACAACAACAACAACAAACAAACAAGAACTGTGAGAAAAGTGCAAACATCTGTGTCATGATGCGACATAAAACTTGAAACTAGACACTCCTTATGTACAGTTTCCTTACGGGAAACTTTAAATTAAATATTATCTGAATGTAAACTGGTCGTAGTACCCAACCCTGTGGATGAGCTGTTGCTATAGAAACGTTAACGTACTAGAACGAGTGCAATAATGTAATCCTGCGCTAGTCAGAGCTGTTGTAATAGAGAATTAATCAACACCTTCTGCATGAATGACACAACGCTGTGTGAAGAGGATGTACAGCTTTGGATTTCAAGGTGTGTGTGTGTGTGTGTGTGGAGATAAACGATTGCGGTCGTGATGGAGGCGAATCCGAGCTGCGCGGTTAACGCCGCTAAGTATCCGTGTCTCGCTCGTCCTCCTCTTCACCTCCTCCGGGATTCTCTCTCTCTCTCCTCGATCAATCGCTCTTTTATACTCCGTGTCGTCGCTCATCAGCTGACATCGATCTGCTCGCTGCGGAGAAGCGCAGGACTGCTTCTCGGGTCTCTAAGGAACTGTTCTCCCTGTCATGTTCTTTATAGCTGTGTTACGCTATACGCACTAAAATCTACAGCTAAAGGTGGTTGTCCCTTAGAGGAAAACAGCTATACCACTGTACACATACTGTAGGTGTGAACACTCCTGTTCAACTGTTGTTAACGCCGATATCTAATCAGCCAATCACATGGCAGCAACTCATTGCATTTAGATGTGTAGATTTTCTACTGAAGTTCAAACCGAGCATCAGAATGTGGAAGTAAGGTGATTTAGGGCGTTTTCACACTGCGGTCCTGGATCCGATTCCGAGTACACTTGGCCCCGGGACCAGTTGATTTTTGTCTGTGAGAATGGAATCGTTCCGAACCGTTCCGCGCTCAGGATCGAATCCCTGGACCGATTGCAGAGGTGGTTTCTGGAACGGTTCATACCTTCCCGAGAACGGAAGGCGGGACATAAGTACGCGCTCGTGCTCAAAAGAGGAAGTGACGTAGTTCCAGTTCGACTCTGTACACAAACAAACGTGGCTAGTGAAGAATCTCTGTGAAGTAATGCCGAAGTATAGCATTTGCTAGAAATTTAGACAGACGAAAATATCCGAAGATAATCGGACACTACACATAAAAACTACGATATTTCCTCAGTGCCTCGTGCTGTGTCCGTGCAGCGCGCGTTCATTTCACCCTCTGAGTCGCGCGATAGATGTGTCAATAGGCATGTTGTTTACAGTGCCGTTGTTTTTGTCATAAAAAAAAAAAACATCCACACGGAGCATTAACAAGTGTCTCACAGTTCATGACCCGAGTAGCGTTTCTTCTTCTTTCTTAGTTTTTTTTTTTCCCGCGAAAAACAAACCAGCTGCCTCTCTACCGCCACCTACTGTTTCCGGTTGTGTAAATACGGAAGTGTCCCCGGGATCACAATCGCTATTACAGTGTGAACGCAGACCTGCGGGGGGATTGGGGAGGGGGAGAAATCGTGCTCGGGTACAGAACGGAACGGAACGTTACCAGTGTGAAAACGCCCTTAAGTGACTCTGAACATGACCTGCTTGTTGGTGTCAGACAGGCCAGAGTATTTCCCAAACTGCTGATCTACTGGGATTGTCACACACAACCATATGTAGGGTTTACGGAGAATGGTGTGAAAAAGAGAAAATACCCAGTGAGGGCAGTTCTCTGGGTGGAAAAGCCTTGTTGATGTTGAGCTGATAGAAAGACAACAGGAATTCAAATAACATCTTGTTACACCAGTGGTCTCTATTGAACGCTGAAGCAGATGTGCTACAGCAGCATCAGACCACACGGTCGCTGCTCTTGTCAGCTAAGAACAGGTCACATGGTCTTAGTGCTAGCTTAGCACTGTGGCGTTGCACCTCCAGGGTCCAGGTTTGAATCCCGCCTCGGGTCTGTCTGCATTGGGACTTGCATGTTCTTCCTTTGCTTGGTGGGCTTCCACTGGGTTTCCGAAGTGATGCAGATTGGCATTCCACAAGGCTAATTGTAGTGAATGCGTGTGTGAATGTTGACTGGAGATCCTACCACGGTCGTAAAAATGGGTATCTTAATTCAATGATCACCATTGGCCTCCACGGTGTCTAGTTGTACTGCAGGGGTTCCTAGGTGGATGGATGGATGATCTGGTCCAATGAGTTTCGATTTCTGTGGTTACATTCGGATGGTCGGGTCAGAATTTGGCGTAAACAACATGAAAGCATGGATCCATCCTGCCTTGTATCATCGGTTCAGGCTGGTGATGGGGGTGAAGTGGTGTGGAGGACCACTTTGGGCTCCTTGGTACTAATTGAGAATGGTTTTTGTTGCTCCATGTCAGCAAGCTAAAATCATCTCTGACTGGTTTATTGAACATGACATTGAGGTCACTGTACTCACACGACCTTGACTTCTTTCTGAAGATTCTCCCCATGCTGTTCCCGGTGTCCCGTAATTCCACAATTGTGTGTGTGTGTGGGTGTGTGTGTGTGCTAGTGCCCTCCCGCTCTTGTGCCCTGAACTCCCTGGGATAGTCTCCAGGCCCCCTGCGACCCTCCACAGGATCGGCGGAATGCTCGTCGGCTGGTTGTAGACATAAATAGCTCCTAGACGGAGGCGCATCCTAGTCTCATTAATCATACCCTTGACTCGGTTACGTGCAAGCCATCGACCTTTGACCTTTGCTCAGTGAAAGTGGCTTCCTGGGGCATTTTGCTCGAGAGTGTCACAAATCTCCTCTGACTTTTCTGGCACTGATTTAAAACTACATTGTGTACTAGTGTAAGTAGTGTCGGTAAGCTGATTTTACACTTTCAGCCTCGCTTTGTATCAGGTTTCCAAGATGGCCGCCGAACAGTCACGATGCACAGGAGATATAGATCCATCAGCATGATCCATACACTTGGTGTTCATGTGATTATCTGTAAAAGATGACTGAGAACTGTAAAATGAAGTGGCGTTAGATAAACACTGATCTCGGAGTTGGTGCTGCTTGTATTGGGAGATCCAGAAGGTCCAGCATCATGCCATGTCTTGGCTTAAAATCCACCAAGCTGTGAGGGAGGCTCTTTATCAGTGGGGGGATGATTGGGGGAGAGTGCAGAAGCCCTGGGCAAGAGCTTATTTTTCACCCCGACAATACGGCTCCTCAGCCAAGCGTGGCACGGCTAGACGCCAGATCCACCTGGAGAATGAGGCGAGACTGCCAAGAGCAAGGATTTGAAAGAACACGCTCGGGCGTATCAAAGGAACCTAGCATCACGTTCCTGAAGATCTCCTATAAATATCTTAACAGCATGAAAAAGGATGGCAGGTCTTTAGCGGGATGCAGAATAAGTGCATCGCCCGAGGGAGGAAAAAACACAGTGCTGCAAAACGTGATTGGACGGTTTGAGGATTCGATTCGGAACGCGTAATGGGGGCGTTTACTTTAGACGAGAACAGAAACATGGGGACACGTTTATTTTGTTAAAAAAATAAGGAGTATTTTACAATTTCATCATTTCAGCTTATTACAAACTAAAGACACAATAAAGTAGAGGCATGTTAACTTTTAGTCACGCCCACAAATCTTCAAAAAGACAGACAGGGAGCAAAAAGGCTATAAAATGACGACTAAATGGTGAAAGAGCGCCCTCTAGGCTCAGGGTTCCTTTATTAAACCTGGTATGTACAATATGCACCAATACGAGAAGTTTTCTGTTAGGAGACTTTTAGTAACATTAATGCTTATAGAAGTAGTCTCCAGTTTCCGAGGAAAATTCAAGGACATTGAAACTTCACACACACACACACACACACACTGTAGGGGGTACAAACTTCTGCACTCAACTTGCAATACCTTTAGAATTATTCTTTAAGAGCATAATATTCTGTCTTGCTCACTGTTAATAATAAAAAGTGTGTGTGTGTGTGTGATGTAAGCGTTCCTCAGGAGTTGATAAGTGAGAAAATGAAAATAGTGTGTGGTATTTGGCTCAGAGTTTTCTACCCTGGTGTATAGATCACACGCTGCCTCGCTTTATTCTTGTCCTCTCTCGTACGTTCCAGCGGGTTGAAATGAGCACAGGGGCAGATCCGTACTCTCTCTCTCTCTCTCTCTCTCTTTATTCCTCGTTCTTTCTCTGAATAGGAAAACCAGAACTGTGATTTGGGACACAGCCTGCAGTACAATGACCTTTGATTCTCTCTCTCTCTCTCTCTCTTTCTTCCTCTCCGTTCTAAATTCAGTTCCCTGTAAACGTTCTTTCTTCCTTCAGTTTCCTTTCATCTTCCATTATTACTCCTAAATATATATTTTCATGAGGATACTAGTTTATCATTTCCCCATTAGTACAGTTATCAAATTGAGGCAACAAACAGTAAAAATAATCATTAAAATGTTAATTCTCCCTCGTTAATGAAGTCCAATCTCCACTTTTGCACCACTTTTCTTTCTTTTTTTTTTTTTTTGTACAGACAAATCCCCACGAGTGTCTCCAGCTAAGGGCTTTCTCAAGGACAGTTGCTCATATTTTTGTACGCTTTGCCAATTTGTAGAAGTAATGAATTTGGCACAGATGGCTCGAGCACTGAGAGTGGAGGGCAAGAAGAAGAAGAAGAAGAAGAAGAACAAAGAGACAAAGCAAACGAAGTATGAACAAAAGCAGAACCTGGACTGAATCACAAGCTATCTGCAAGCAGCGCTGGAGACCAGAGACGTCCTGCTCCGTGATTGGCCGGATGCTGATCATGTGATGGTGCTTGTCGCTAATTCGTTCCAGCTACCTGCTAACAAGCTGAATTACAGTAAATATACCCAGATATGATTACTGTCTTGTCAGAGCAGGTAACTAGATTTCAGAGCTAATGCGTTTATCTGGGACGCAACCAGTCCGTATTGACGTTTTGTTGATTAGGTTTTTTTTCCAGATCACGCCATCCTCGCCATGCCATTCTGTGAGACGTCTCTACCAAACATGTCTCCAATCATCAGCTATGTTGGTTCATAAAAAAAAGAAGAAGACATATTTATGATGCTAATTATTACACGCCTTCTTCCAGTTTTTTAAAAAGCTTCCTAGACAAGATTGCTTGAAGGCCGACTTGGACTACAGGATGAACTGGTTTAAATCTAAACCACCTCCAAACTTAGAACCAGTAAAGAAAGAAAGAGTGTTTAAGAAAGAAAGCATTATTTCCCATAGGAAATAATGTAAATACAGAGAATTTGTTCCAGCCACCCAGATATTTAGGTAATATTACCAATATTTCCAACACTATAATCATGTAATATTTGTATTACTATACTAGCATATTATTATTGTAATAATATGTTTTAATTGTTTTTATATTGCATACATTTAGAAAAGACATGTAAATGAAGTACACTATGAAATGAACAGACATTAAGCCTCACTTGACCTTAATGTATGATTCCTCTTGGCACCGGCTACATTAAAAATCAAACTGAAAGCGGCTCCCTTTTCTTCCTGCTACAGTACCGTCTGTACTCGATAACATTCTGGGGACCCATGGTGCTGTGTCTTCACTAAATCTTACACAAAATACAAAAAGTCATAAAAAATTACATAAACTCACTTTGCTAGGCTAAACAAGTTTTGAAACCTCGACATGTACTGTACACACAACTTTTGGCTCGGTTCGTTCGCTCGTATTCCAAAAATAATTCGTATCCCAAGGCAAAATTTCAGTCCTTAAGGAAAAAAATAGATGAGAGTTCGTTTGCTGAAGCATCGCGGTCCATCTTTTTTATTTACCAGAAGCATTTTAAAATATTAAAGATCTGACTGGTTCTAGATGTCATGATGAAATTGATTAGCAACTTACCTTGCACACGGCAAATATGTTAGCATCTTAGCAAGTGAAATATTCTTGGATCTAGCCAAACCTACCTGAAATGTAACAAAAATAAAATCACGGCAAATCAAATATAACATTATTCACCTTATTTCTAGTCAAATGTTACTAAAACTGCAGATAATCTACTGGAAGATAATGTTGCTAGTTATTTTACCAGGTAAGTTTGCTCGGAATTTATTTCTTGAAAGAAGTGTGTGAATTCTCTGTCAATACAACAAATCATTTGTCACTTTCAGTTTTAGTAACATTTGACCAGAAACAAGCTTAACAATCTTATATTTGTAGTAAGTTGTAAACTTAGTTAAGAACTTATGACTAAACTGAAGAATGTTTGACTTGCTGAGCGGTTATTGTCATCGTGTTGGTTCTTACCAGCAGTTCATAAAGCAGATCTAAACTTATCTTCTACTTTCTATAGAAACCTGAAAGATGCTTAAAGTGTTGCTCTCTTGATATTTCTTCTTCTGCTTGGCTTCACTATATGATTGCAGGTTCATGTGTTTAACGGGAAGCATTTCCGTAATGTTTCAGAAGGGATTTAATTTTTTTTTTTTTTTTTTTAAAAAGGATTTGTGGTTTGACTTGGATTAGAAAAGGATTGAAAAGCTGCGATAAATAAATCCTCAGATGGAATCGAATCAAAGCCAAGTGATGGATGAAGAAAATTGAGCAAAGGGATGTAAGGATGAGGCCAGACCGTGTGTACCGCTAGCCAGATTCCTCTGTTCATGTGTTTAACTGTGTGTGTATGTGTGTGTGTGTGTGTGTGTGTGTGTGTGTGTCCTTTGGCAGTGTGTGTGCGCTCGCTCGAGGTGACGGTCAGCCAGAGCAGCGTGCAGGTGGCCCGAGGCCAAGCGGCCATCTTGCCCTGCACCTTCACCACCAGCGCCGCCCTGAACAACCTCTACATCATCTGGATGGTGACGCCGCTCGCCAACGCCAACCAGCCCGAGCAGGTAACGGACTCCACGTCCAGTGATGTTACACTGTGATATATTATACATCATCCAAAACATTAACAATATTCATTTATAATATGTTGGTTTATTTCCTTCAGTTTGGACTTGTTGTCATGTTCTTGGATTCGGCAACATTTTTTTAAATTTTGGAATAATTTATCTTTGAGATTTGCTAGATGGGGAACCCTTAAAAAACCTCACCTCGCGGCTTTAGAGACATGTGGACGCTCATGGAGTTTTGAGACAAAAGCGTGTGTGAAGTCATTTTGTTTCATAATTACAGCTGTCAATATTAACATTAATCTAGAAATTTTAACGCATTACTATAAAAAAAAAAAAAAAAAACGCTAATTAATCATATGGCCACGTTTGACCCTAATGGCTTCCCATAAATGCAGCGCGGTTACCCGGCTGCGTGATAACGACACGTTTAACGCGTATAATAAGACGACCGAGGAAACATCAGCAGGTGTTTCATTATTAAAAAATTTTTAGACGGAAGTTTCGGAAAAACCAAAGCTGTGCCCTTGAGTGACCTTCACAGGGAGCGTTTTTTTTTTTTACAAGAATGCGTTAGATGTAAATTGCAGTGCAAATAAATATGAGTATTTTAAAATTGTGATTAATTGTGATAAATCGCAGACTATGAATTGACAGCACTATTTATAATCAATGTATTTTTAAGCACTCGGGTTATGTGGCATGGTACGTTGGGAGTCACATGACCTCCAAATGACCTTTAAAAGAAGGAATGCAGTATGAAAGCCTTAACTGTGTAATATAAACCCACTGATGCCAGACTTTTAACAGACTGTAACTTTATGGCTTCAGTTGTGTTGCTCATGTGTGAAAGATTAATCCCCTCTGTGTGTGTGTGTGTGTGTGTGTGTGTGTGTGTGTGTGTGTGCAAATATTTCATTATTATTATTTTTTTTTTGGCAAGTATTTGTGTCTCTTTTTCAGTCCAGTCCCTGTAACTGAACATTTGTAAGGAATGTCTTTTTGAATCATCCAAGAATTACTAAACATCTACCTGAAGCCCTGAGCCAGTGAGAAACAGGTGCAGATGATGAGAGATGATCAGGGCTGTGATTAATATACCGCTGAATGCTGAGGGGTTGGAACAGACGAGAGGGGAAACGAGGTCGCTGCTGAGGCTGTTACAGAAACATCCAGGTTTTAAATCGTGTCTTTAGTCACCCCGCAGTAAAAAAATGTTCGCCGTTCTTTCATCTAATCTCGGTAGCTCTGTATAACAGATATTATGAGCATCGTGGACTTGGCCAGAAGAGGAAAATGGACGGGTTCAGCCGAGCAGACGGTGATGTAGACGTCTCCAAAGGAAGCTCGTCTGGTTGTTTGTGATGAACCGAGTCTTACGTTTTGACATTTAGAGAATTCGCAGACAGACTGTGTGTGTTTTAGAGGTGGCGCTATCTCCTCTGCTTTTCTCAGATTACTGGCCACAAACCAGGCCATCAAAGCTTCGTTCATGTTCGGAGCCCTTTTCAGAGACGAGTTCAAATCAGTCACACGTTCCCTCTCGAGCGTAAGAATCTCTCAAGACTTAAAAGAAAATTCTAATGATGTATTTTATCTTATCACATCTACAGTCCCATAGTTTACTATTTAACAACTTAACACATCTCAGATCTTAACGCTCCCCCGAAGTGTGTGTGTGTGTGTGTGTGTGTGTGTGTGTGTGTTCATACCCCAGATGAAATACCCCTGAGATAATGATTTTATTTAAAAACAATTCATACCTTAAACTTCCTTTATTTCACTCCTCCTCCGAATGCACTGTTTTAGTTTTTATGCAAATGAGCTAGAGCTGAGCCACACCCCCTAGTCAACCTCAGAACTGAGCAATAAGCCAGGGGAGGGGATTTACAGTACTCATGTGAGGTCACAATAGGGGGAACATTTTATTGACTTGTTGAAGCCTTGGCCAATACAAAAAGAGAAAGGGACAAAAAGAGGGGAATCATTTTCTTGTCTTTTGTAAATAGCGAATGATGTCGAATTCTGACGAATTAAGACTCGCCAGATCACCTGACATTACAAGGAACAGAACGTCAGATATTTAAGGGCTTCCTGCCACACTGACTGAGCTGCTCGACCCGGCGGTCCCACGCTACTGTTAACGGTTTTGGACGCCATGGAGCAACCTTCAGTGGGCGGGGCACGGATGTTAGGTATATGGGGTAAATGTGCATACATTCTGTACATTCTGTGATGCATTAAATTATTATGGAGGATCATCGGAAAATGTTCCTCTTTCAGAGAAGTTCAGAACCTTCACAATGTTCTTAAAGTTCAGGAGATAAAACGAGGTTTGAGTCCACGTCCTTAAAACCCTGAAGAGTCAGAGCATGTTTTCCGCCATTGCTGTGTGCTTTAGTTTCATACATGGCTGCACACACACACACACACACACACACACACACACACACACACACACACACACACACACACACACACACACTGGCATTTATGAAAAAGCGCAGAAATGTAATCGGACCAAATAAAAATCTAATCGTCTCACCGGTCCAGCGATCTCATCTCATCTCATCTCATCTCATCTCATCCACTTCATGAGCTTTCGTTTGTTTTTTCTTTCCTTTTTCCCCCCGACAGTTTGAATAATCCGCTCTAACGATGTGTTTATTCTCCGAGGCTGTGCCAGGTTTCTCAGTGTTTAATCTCACCTACATCCTTGTGGCCTTCAGGCTCTGTTTAAACACACACACACACACACGCACACACACACAGACACACACACACACACACACACTCTGAAATGAGATTTTTATCTGACACTCCTGATCTAAATTGGAAGTGCAGGACTCTCAGAGCAGCATCTCAGTTGTGTTTAGGGTCAACCTCCAGAACCAAAAGATAGAAACGATAGATAGATTGTCAACATTAAAGAATGATGTGTTTGAAATAACTGTAAAAAAATTAAAAAAAAAAAGAATCTAATCAGGTTAGTTTAATTAAAGTATGACTCGTCTGCGCTGAAATAAACTGCAGAAGGTTGATGCCTAAGCTTGTGGAAGCGCCACATTACTCCGCCCAGACGGCACTATAATTACCTAAACATCTTCATTACTGTCCCCGAGGGGGGCTCGACTCGGCGGAGACAGAGACGTCCGCGGGCTTTTGGCTCGCTCGCTGTCGCTAACGAGCGCTTCTCCGTAATGATGAAGCAAAACTAATTAGCACGGACGGAGATCGGTTCCTCAGCACTCCTGGCATGGCTGTTCTGGAACAGATCAGGATCCACTCATCACTAGCTCATGATCAGCACAGGATCAGCTCAGAATCTGCAATGGATCAGCTCAGAATCTGCTCAATATCTGCAATGGATCAGCTCAGAATTCGCTCAGGAGCAACAAAGGACCAGCACAGGAACAGCTCACGATCAGCACAGGAACATCTCAAGACAAGATGAGCTTAGGAGGAGGCTAATGTATGACTTTGACCTTTTGACCTCTCCGATGGGGTTTTACTCTACTAACAAACACTTTCATTTGTTCTACATGAATCTAAATCACATTCCAGTCATGTGCAGTGATGTAGTTGTGTACAGGACCAGAAAATGCAATGCAGTGTGTTTGAGTAAATAAATCTATGAAATAAAAATATTAAAAATATATTTAAAAATGTCAATATACATTTTTATAAATCAATCATTTTAATCCTCAAAATTTGTATTTAATAATAAAAATATTGAATATTTATTAAAAGTCTTTCCCTAATTTTTGTTCACAATTTTGAGACTTAAAAGACTAAAATATTTTTTTTATTTGTTTGTTGTTAAGTAGCGTTATGGTCGGGTAGCGGTTAGCACCTCATGGGTGCGAGTTCGATTCCCGCCTTAGGTCTGTGTGTGTGTGTGTGTGTGTGTGTGTGTGTGTGGAGTTTGTATGTTCTCCTCATGCCTGATGGGTTTCCTCTGGATACTCCGGTTTCCTCCCACAGTCCAAAAACATGCAGATTAGGCTAACTGGCACTTCCCAATTGCTCACAGAGTGTGTGTGTGTGTGTTTGTGTGTGTGCGTGCGCCCTGCAATGGACTGGCACTCTGTCCAGGCCGTACCCCGCCTCATACCTTGAGATAGGCTCCGCCTCCCGTGACCCTGTACACAGGATGAAGTGGTATAGACAGTGAGTGAGTGAGTGAGTGCTTGTTAATTCATTAATTAATTCATTTAAACTTGGACTGTACGAAAGTAGCAGAAAATTACATTACATTTTATTTTTTTATTTGACTTTTGCTTGTTTGTTTGTTCAGACTGAAACGGTACCACACAGAACCAAAAGAAAGAAAAAAAAACAGTTAAATAGATTAAAATATAAAATAGTTTAATTAATAAAGTATGTTACATATTAAGAAAAATGGAATTTGTTTAAAAAATAAGTCTTGCAAGATTTTTACTTTATATATTAAAATAAATAAATGAATAAATGAATTAATTTTCCCCCAGTGTGTGTTAAACATCATAAGTAAAACTGTACTCAAATGTTTGTTTGTTGGTTTGTTTGTTTGGCTGTTTGTTTGTTTGTTTGTTTGGCTGTAGTTGTTGTACCGTGTGCTCAGATGAACTCTGATTCTCTGTAAATGTAACACAAAAGTGTAAAAACTGAACCCTTTAAACAAGCAGAGAATTTATACAGACAGAAATATTTAATTTAAAATTTAAAAATCTAATTTTGTCGAATGCAGTCGGACCGGATTCTCCAGTTTGTGATTCTGGAGCGAAATATGAAGCTTAAAGCAGCGTCAAGAGACATCTCTCACACACACACACACACGCACGCACGCACGCACGCACGCACACACACACACACACACACACACACACACAGAGGAGAGGGTGGGTAGAACAAATGTTAAGAAGGCTCTTCAAAAGAACATGTGAGAAACACACACACACACACACACACACACACACACACACACACACACACACACACAGACACACGCACACACACACACACACACACACACACACACTGGACAGTTCAGTGATTCATATCAACTACATGCAGATTGCTATTGTATGGTTTGGATTGAAGTGTGTGTTCTCTCTCTCTCTCTCTCTCTCTCTCTCTCT
>QMIH01000101.1:762617-773036 GCA_003987875.1 Clarias batrachus
CACACACACACACACACACACACACACACACACACTACAGTTTGTCTCAGCGTGTTTCACTCGAACCTCTGCACTGATACTGCTGCATAAAAGCGCATTACCACCTCCTCTATGTGTGTGTGTGTGAGAGAGAGAGAGAGTGTGTGTGTGTCATGATGTTATAGGAAATTAATCATCAACACTGAGTTGTGTTAAAGCGGAGTCACGGTTATCATCCTGAACCCGATTATTTAAGTGAGTGAATCGTTGCCATAGAAACGGTCTCGTATCCGAGCGAGCGCGCGATGATATAAACTCTGACCAATCACAATCCGGCGTTCGGCAGCACTCGGGTTCAAAGATGTGAGTGAAGGATTTCTAGCAGGACGCTTCAGTGCACACACACACACACACACACACACACACACTCACTCACGTTGTCACTGTACGTAGTGAACACTCTGCGTTTAGGATCCAGCCTCGGATCTCACCTTGTTTATGTGTTTGTTTGTTGTTTGCTGTGATTCAATTCTTACTTCTTATACAGTAAACACAATGAAAATTAAATGAAAAGAAATTGTGCACTGGCTGAACTGCAATTGCAAGTGCTCCCTCTTGTGGTGTTACAGGTAATAGACATGTGAGCTATGCAATAAAGACATTATGATTATTATAATAAGTAATTCTGTCTCTGTCTGTCTCTGTCTTCAGGTGATAATTTATCAGAGCGGTCAGGTTTTCAGCCTCGCTAACCGAATGAACAACCGCGTGGGTTTCGTGGCCACGATGCCGAGCACCAGCGCCTCCATCTTCATCAACAACACGCAGCTGGCGGACACGGGGACGTACCAGTGCCTCGTCAACAACCTGCCCGACCGCGGCGGGCGCAACATCGGCGTCATCGGCCTCACCGTGCTCGGTACGCTGGTAACCAGCACACGGGTTAGCATTCACGCGCCGAACGTACTGTACAGTAGCTGACACCTAGCGGTTTGATTAGTGTGAAATCAAAGGAACGTTCTCGAGAATCTGAAATATTAGGAGAACATTTACCAAGAAATAAGCACAGAGATAAAACACAGAAATAAATAATAATAACAATAATAATAATAATAATAATGATAATACAGTGGAACCTTGGATTACGAGCATAATTTGTTCCGGAAGCGGGCTCATATTCCAAAAACACTCATAAACCAAATAGACTTTTCCCATAAGAAATAATGAAAACTCAAATTATTTGTTCTACAGCCCAAAACAATAAATACATACAAATAATTAATACAACATATAAAGAAAAAATAAAACAAATTAACCTGCACACAGGCGCTGTGTATTTGTGTGTGTGTGTGTGTGTGTGTGTGTGGAATTAGCCACTCGCCTTGTCTTAAACAGTAAAACTCCTTCTCCCTCCCACACCTCGCCTTTTAAGTTTCACAACTATGCAAACACTGTTTTAACGGGAAAAAAAGAAATCTCTCTAATGATACTCGCGTGAGCGCTTACTAACGGAATCACTGCTGTAAAGTAAAAAAATTAAAATAACAAATGAACCAGCACCTTACTTTTGCAAAGAATCGCGACAGAGCTGAGTTTTCTGTGTAAATAAAGTGCGGTTGCAGCCGGGGACTCACAGAATGAGTCTGTGTGTGTGTGTGTGTGTGTGTGTGTGTGTGTGTGTGCCGGTGTCAAATTACGCGAGCGCACGTGCACACGCACCCACAAAGTACGAGCACTAAGAGCAGCAGGGGAGACGATTACCCATAATTCCCCCTGAGCAAGAGAGAGAAAAATCATTGGCTCAGTTGTGATCACTTGCCGCTCGATGTCAAAATAAGAGTCGCATGCGTGAAACATGATACTCGGTGCTCGTAAACTAATACTTGCTCGGTTTCCAATTAAAAATTTATTAAAAGTCTTTACTTGGTTTGCGGAACACTCGTAAACCACATTACTCGCAATCCGAGGTTCCACTGTAAAACCACAACTTCTGTGTCATTCCCGTCATCGTGCTCAGTAACCGGAATGAGGCGGCACTTTTATGACAACTTGTTATGACAATGCTTCTTAAAACTTAGAGTTAAAAATTGTTTCTTTAAAGTCTAGCATGCGCTCTTTAATACACAAACAACATGAACGAGTCGCAGACATAAAGAATCAAACGGAAATGATTGTGTTACCGTCCTCGATAACGGGAATGACGGAATACATTTGCGCTTTCAGGACCTTTTTTAAAAAGTAGTTTAAGTGCAAAGAACAACATTAAGTTGTTAAATAAGTGCGGATAAAGTTATGGTCACTGTTTACCAGAACTAGAAAAACAACAACAACAACAACACTGCAATAACAGACCTGCAATTTTGGTGTCTTTTGTGTCGCCATAATGTAAACTTTAATAAAATGACAGAACAGACAAAAAAAACAATTACTTTTATTATAAATGTATTAATTTCAATCCAATTAACTGAAATAACGAAAAGTTATATCGCAGATAAAAAAATATAAAAAATTCAAAAATCCAGATGTTCAGCTTCTACGGAGCCCCTAAAGGGACATGGGTGAGGGGGGAGAAATAACTGAAGGTGGAATTTTTTTTTCCTCCAAAGTTTCTTTTTTCCCAGCCATGTCCCTTTAGGGGCTCAGTAGTATTGCGCGGAAAAGGATCAAGCTTTTAGGAGCATTGCTGCCACCAGCTGGACTAAATCGGCAACGCTGAAGTTTTGCGAGATCTCGCGAACCTTCAGGGGAAAAAAAATTATATTCTGAGGCAAAAAAAAAAAAAAAATGCGAGGCAATTTTTTTCCACCCATATCATGTTAGCCTTTTTTTTTTGCCTCTCATTTTTTTTTTTTGACTCTGATTTTTTTTTTTTTTTTTTTTTTGCTGCGCATTTTTTTTTTTTCAAGGTGGAATTTTTTTTTCCTCCAAAGTTTCTTTTTTTCCAGCCATGTCCCTTTAGGGGCTCAGTTCAGCTTAAAAAAAAAGCTGAACTGAAATAAAAAATAAAAAATAAAAAAATCTGTGTTTTAGTCACATCCTCAGATTAATAAATTAAACGAAAATAAAAGGTTTGTTTAATCAAGCGCTCGTGTTCGGTGTCTCACACACACACACACACACACACACACACACACACACTTGGTCCTTTGCTGAAACAGGAAACTAATCAGCACTGGTTGAGGTGTGATGAAGCCCACAGCCACTGGTTCGCTCCTCCCTATTGAGAGAGAAGAGTGGTGTTATACTGCCATCTACTGGCCACCTTTATCTCTGTGTCTCTCTCCTCTGCACTATTCACGCGGGATTAGCGACGCCTGAGATTTTACTCCAATTTACTGACTGATCTCCTGGATATACAGTATATATCATTAAGAGTGTGTTGCGATGAAAAGAGGAGGAGTGTGTGTGTGTGTGTGTGTGTGTGTGTGTGTGTGTGTCGTTTACATTTCAGCGGATTAAAATCTGAAAGCTCGAGCTGTTCGCTTGATTTAACTGTAACACGTGAACCTCGAGTTATGACGTGAACCTCCTTGTTTACTTGTGCTCGATTGTAAACGGGTTATTGTTTGTTGTTATGGAGGAATTTCTACTTTACTACAAATGACACACATGACCAGTTCGCTTGGGGTTGGGATCACAGACAACCTTCACAATTATTACAGACCACACGAGGTCCCCGGGTAGCTTCTCACTCACTCATCATCTATACCACTTTATATCACACACACACACACACACACACACACACACACACACACACACACTACGGGCAATTTGGGAATTAACCTAATCTGCATGCCTTTGGATTGTGGGAGAAAACCTGAGTACCTGGAGGAAACCCACCAAGCTCCACACGCACACACACACACACACACACACACACACGGCGGGAATCGAACCCAGAACCTCCTCTTTCAATTTCTTTCTGTCCCTCTTTCTTTTCTCGTCTTCTTTTTCTTCCTGTCTCTCTTTAAATATATATTGTCTCTCTCTGTCTCTCTCTGTCTCTGTCTCCAGTCCCCCCAGCACTGCCCGTGTGTCGGGTCCAGGGATCTCTGGATGTGGGTAGTGACGTCACACTGCTCTGTGGCTCTGAGGAGGGAATTCCGACACCGACGTACTCCTGGGAGAAACTCGACGCCATGCCCAAACTCCCTCTCAGCGCCATGCAAGGTGTGTGTGTGTGTGTGTGTGTGTGTGAGTGTGTGAGTGAGTGAGAGAGAGAGAGAGAAGGAGCATGTGAAACGTTCTTGACTGACGCTGTAGCACCATCTAGTGGTCAGAGACAGACTTGCAGTTTACTCAGCTCAGAATGTCAGCATTTTAATGATCTCTCTCTCTCTCTCTATTCAGTAGAGTTCAGTTTAGAAGAAATTTATTGGCATAAATGAAAATAAAAAAAGGTTACACTGTTGCCAATGCAATTATATAACATTGATTACATTATAAATAGCATCAATCTGAATTTTATAAACATTATAAACATATTAAATATGAAAGAATAATGTAGTAGTTAAAAAATAAAAAACAAAATAACATCAATATTAATAAAAACAATTACTCTCTCTCTCTCTCTCTCTCTCTCTCTCTCCTTCTTTACAGCCGCGCAGCTCAGTTTGTTTAAAATTAAATTCTGTTTCTTGTTGCCTTTTTGTTTACATCTCATTTTCCATTAATCCTACATACAGTAATGTAATATATTTATTAAACTATTAAACTGCAGTGCACAATGCACACACCAACATTACAGCTTCGTGATTATGTGAAGTTGTATTTTATTATGTATTTTTATATTATTATATGTATGTCATTTTTTTTTCTTTTTTCAAAAATAGATTATATTTTGTGCTGAGCCGCTCCGCAATCTACATAAATTTACATAATTTTTGGCTTTTATGCTTCAAAGAAAGAAGCACACTGAATTTGTGCTTTTTATTTACTGTATGTTTTTGTTTGTTTTTATTTTTCCACTTTCATCTTTGGTCCAAACCAACAATATTATATATATATATATACATAAAGGGAAAAAATGCAAATAGCTAATAAAATCATCACATCAGTCAATCAATAAGATGTTCATATTTTCTTCTGCTTAGGTTATTTATTATTTTATTTATTGATTAGAATATCTCAGTTTTTATTATTATTATTAATAATAATAATACATATTACATTATTATATTAATAATTACAATGACCATTTAAAAGAACACGCTGCTCCTGGACCAGGTGCTAAACATCACTGTCGTCTCCGTATTGTCACTGCAGCTGATTTCAGATCAGTTCATTCAGTAAAACCTTTAGACGCTGTGTGAGTGTGTGTAATCATGATGATGATGGTGATGATGATGATGATGATGATGTCATCCTCAGATCAGATGCAGGGCACGGTGAGTCTGAAGAACATCAGTGTGGGGACGTCCGGTGTGTACCAGTGCACCGCCTCCAACGCCATCGGCACCAGCACGTGCCAACTCAACCTGCAGGTGGTGACACGTGAGTCACGTCCCGTCCGATTTTTGTCACGTAACCAGCATCTAAAATTTTATTTCACAGAACACACCAGCGTCCTGGATCCGAAACTGATATCATCTCCATCTGTTATTGTTTTCTTGCAAAACCTTCTGAGTTTTATTACATTTTGAAATGATCTAGAAGCACAAAGCATACAAAACCCACACACACATGCGCGCACACACACACACACACACACACACACTCACACACACACACACACACACACACATGCATAGCTAAAAACAAACAAACAAACAAACAAACAAAAAGACAAAGTGGAATATTTTTTAAATTGCCTCAAACTGGCAAATACAACAATGTATTTGTATTATAAAAAAACTGAGTTATTTATAATTTTTTTACTTATTTATTTATTATCCAATCTTTTTCTAATCTCAATATTTTTTAAATATTTGTTTCTGCACCAGACAGATTTATTTGGTTTCTCTTCTTGTCGGTCTCTGTGCAGCTCAGCCGCAGAGCGTCGGTCTCATCGCCGGAACCGTCGTCTCCGGCGTCCTCGCGTCGGTGATTTTCGCCCTGCTGGTGATCGTCACACTTTTCTACTGGAGGAACAAAAACCGCTATGAAGAGGACGACATTCCTAACGAAATCAGGTGAGAGACAGCGCGTCGTTCTTCTTGAGCTTGGACTTTTATATGAGGCGGTATGAAAAGGTTTTGAGACTTGTCTTGTAACTCGCCAACAGATGGCAGCACAAGGCTGCGCACACACACACACACACACACACACACACACACACACACACACACACACACACAGTCACAGGGAGCACCGACCTTCATAAGTCAGTGTTCCAAAAGACATCACCCTGTGTACATCGGGAGCTGTTCATTACCATGCCATGGCCATGGACAGCAAGTTAGAACAGAGAGCGAATGTGAAACTCTGCGTGAAACTGAACCAATCTGCCACAGAGACGTTTTACATGATTCAGCGAGTTCACGGTGATGATGCAACGACTCGTCCAACAGTCGATCGGGTGTGTGGTGCGTAAAAACCTGGATGCTCCATCCATGACGACAATGCATCATGTCTCTGAGCTCTCCTCACATGTGAGTTTCTCGCTGGAAACAAGATGATCTGACTTCCAGCCTCCCTGCCAGATTTGGTTCCTGCAGTCCTCGTCCTGAAGATGAAGATCCAGCTCAAAGGTCACCATTTTGACACGGATGCGGCGGTCCAGCGTGAATCACACGAAAGTGGCCCGACCCGCTTCGAAAAGATGACTTCCAAGACATATTCCAGAAGGAACTTCTTCAGAATTTAAATATTAGCTTTATGTTATGTGTAAATCTTTCAAGGATGAGGTTAGCATGAGATGCAGGGCTAGCACTGAACATCAAAAAGTTGGGAATGACAGATGAAAGGAATGCTGGGAGCGCTGAATTGCTGTGCATGGGGACTATTTTGAAGGTGACAGTGTGTAAACATTGAGAAATACAGTGGAACCTCGGATTGCGAGTTATGTGCTTTACGAGTGTTCCACAAACCGAGCAAAGATTTTTAATACATTTTTAATCTGAAACAGAGCAAGTATTTGTTATTAGTTTACGAGCGCCGAGTATCATGTATCACGCATTCTTATTTTGACACCGAGCGTCACTCTCTCACCTTTTCAACCCCCCACCCCCACCCACACGGCTTCGCAAACACACAGAAACTATCGTCTCTTACTTGTATAATCAACATCTCCCTCTTTCTTTTAGTCTTTTATGCGTGTGTTTGTTGTGAAACTTAAAAAGTGAAGTGGGGAGAGGGAGGAGGAGTATTACTGTGTAAAACGAGGTGAGGGAAGGGGATAATTCCACACACACACACACACATACACACACAGCGCCTGCGAGCACCAACGGAAACACTTATCTGTCGGGATTTATTTGTACGTTTTTTTAAAGGTAAAGTGCAGATTAATTTGTTTTATTTTCATTTTATAGATTGTATTAATTATTTTTATGGATTCATTTTTTTGGGGCTGTGGAACGAATAATTTGAGTTTTCATTATTTCTTATGGGAAAATGATGATTTGGTTTACGAGTGTTTTGGAACACGAGCCCAGTTCCAGAACGAATTTTGCTCGTAATCCAAGGTTCCACTGTAAAGTACTTTATAGGAAACAGAACTAATCTTGACACTTTTTGACTCCACTTCCACATTGTCGGTTGCTTGTTTGTTCCTGAACGTATCCCACATAGAGTCGCTAAAACCTTCTCTCAAATTTATTTGGAGATTATTTGTGTGCGCATTGACACAAAAATTAGTAGGAAAGGAAAAAAACAAGACAAAAGTATTGGCACTTTATACAGCAAGGAGGGGGAGGAGTCGGCGGGCGACGTGTCTATAGAAGGCGACTCGTTGCAGCGGAGGGGTCGTAGTACTCGAAGATTCTCGGGGCCGCTCATTTAGTGTTTGGTCCACGTTTTGTCGTTTTCAATTTGTACAGTTTTGTGGGCGTGACTATATGTAAATCTAAAAACTGTGCTCTATGCATGCTTGGAGTTTAATGAACCGTCACAAAAGCTGGTATAAAACTTTGAAAGGTTTCTTTCCAAAGAAACCTTTATACACATTTAGTCTCTGATGCTGCGTCACAGTTTACTTTTGAACACTAAAAGAAAACATACTGCAGTGTTACTTCCCTCTCATTCGGGATCTTTTTAAATTCTTTTATAATCTGAGTCTATTGCGGGTCTCGCCGTGCGCCGGCGTCTCTTCTGGTAAACAGAGCAATAAAATACAGATAGATTTTCTTATGAAACATTAATACTGTTGACTGAACCACTTATTGATGATTCGTTGACGCACGGAGCAGCTTAAACCAATTGTATATTTATCGAAAGCGTTTTTTTTTTTTTTTTTAGAGAAGATGATCTTCCCCCGAAGAGGTCGTCGTCGGTGAAGGCGTTCCAGGCGGACGCCTCGTCCTCGGAGAACGACACGCTCACCTCCACCAACACCTACAACAGCCGTTACTGGCACAACGCCAAAGCCAGCTACGATGCTAACTCCTTCACTCGTTACGACGGACAAAGCTTCACAACCGGGGGCGGGACTGGTGCCGGAGGGGGTGGAGCTTACGCAAATGGCGGGCACACTCTGCCGGCTCCCAAAACTCTGGTGGTCACTGCAAATTCTGCACCCGTCGTCACGCGCAGCAACGGGACGCTGAGTCAGCGAGCCCCGCCAGCCACGCCCCCGCCTACGACGGGCTCCGCCCTCACACACGTGCCGAACCGCACGCACTCGTACGCCGTGAGCCAGGCAGCGCTGGAGCGCATGGGCGCCGTACCCGTCATGGTTCCCGCTCAGAGCCGGGCGGGTTCTCTCGTCTAACGCCAACGCGAGATGGACAAACTGAATTTTTACGATTCTTTATACAAACGATCCCATCTCTCTCTTATTTCCCCACTAATGAACTACTGATTTTACAGCGTGAGTTTCTTTTTTACATTAGCCAATTTGCAATAATAATAATAATATTAAATAATTGGAAATGTTTTGGAAACGTTTCCTTGATTAAGCGATCTTCTCAACAACGTCTCGACTGCACGATTACATCAACTTTCAGCCGCCATTTTTAAAACGTTTCAGCTTAGCGACAACTACGTCCTCTTGACTCGAGCCACATCTTCAGATTTTAAAGCAATAGCTATAAAACATTTACCGTAAAAACACCTCCAATTTTAATACAATTTATTTCTTAGCAATATAAACAAAATAACGTTCCAAAAAAAAAATCATATGTACAGCCGGGAGTGTAAATACGAGACAGGAAGAAAAACTGGGATTTCAGTCTTATAAACTTTTGATTTGAGTTGATGTTGATTTACAGTTAGTTTGAATAAAACTGTTTTTATTTTCAGTTTTTTTTTCTTAGTTTATTTGTTGTTTTTTGGACAATAAGTTGCGACAAAATACAAAAGCATTCAGCAAATTTGGTCTAGTTGGAGAAATCAGAATTTAAGTACTACAGTAGCTTTAACTTGGGTGTAGATGAGGTTAGCATGAGATGCACGGCTAGCACGCGGACATTTAGAAAAAAAAAAATTAAATAAAAGAAAACAAATTTTTTCAAGTTGGAAATGAGAGTAGCCTCCTTGTACACGTGCCGTTGTTGTAATCAGTGAGGATTTTTAAACAAATGTGGGTTATTTCGGGGGAAAAAGCATCTGATTTTCATCCGATCTCTCTATAACAAGACTTTTTAACAACAACAAAAATATGAGGGGTGTTCGAGTCAAACTGGGATTTCTGGTGGAAAAGTGTTAGACATTTACAGAAGACTTCAAGCGTACGGTACAGTGATGAGACTCTTAGAACATGTGAACGGTGCAAATGTTTTAAAGAAGGCCTTTTGTCCTTTAATGACGATCCCAGCCGAGGTGGCTCGGAGCTCGCTGCAGTCGTTCCTGTAAACATTCCGCGAGTGGAATGTCTGATCCTTGAAAATGTAGAGAAGAGACACAGCTGCAGATTACTTATTGCCAGGCCGCACCTCGCTTCAAGCCACTTCCACACGATTGGGTTGTTGACGGAGTTCCTGGGAGGCCAGTGTTTCAGATGTGAATCAGACAGACAGTCTGATGGTGTCCACGCTCTAGTGAGACACTGGGATAAGTGCATTAGCGTATCAGGGGGATTATATAGAGAAATAAAGGGAGTGTTTTACTCACATGAGCTTTCTGTTATTCTGTGCAATCAAAAGTCCCGTTTTGACTTGAACGTCCCTCGTGGATAAGACATGCATGATGTATTGGTGACATCTTATAGTCCAGACAATGTGCTCTTATTATTATTATTATGTTTATTTTGAATTCTTTCATTTGCTTGAAGCAGTTTTCTTGTTGGATTTGTTTCTTTTTCTTTTGCTTCTTTTCAAAGGATGGGAGGGGGAGGGGGGG
>QMIH01000101.1:787676-813609 GCA_003987875.1 Clarias batrachus
TCACCTCACCGTCAACAAACCTGAGTGATCAATGAGAGTGGGGAGGACAGCATCTAAACATACCAGTTCACCAGAATACTCTACGTCCATGAGTCCCCCAGATCTGCTCCTTTACCTAAGGCTAATCTATTTACAAACATGCTGCGCTAAATAAATAGGTTTTTAGCCTAGACTTAAACACTGAGACTGTGTCTGAGTCCCGAACATTAATAGGAAGACTATTCCATAACTTTGGGGCTTTGTAGGAAAAAGCTCCGCCCCCTGCTGTAGTTTTAATAATACATGGTACTGACAAGCAGCCTGTCTAACAGTTCACTCAGATACTGCGGCGCGAGACAATTTAATGCTTTAAACATCAAAAGTAGTATTTTATGAAATGGATGTGAAATTTCACTGGGAGCCAATGCAGTGTAGATCAGACAGGGGTGATGTGCTCGTATCTTCTGGTTCTAGTGAGGACCATCGCTGCTGCATTCTGGACCAACTGATGCTTGAACATCCAGACAGTAACGGCTGGGCCTCGATTGGTACAGTTTTTGGAAAAAACTACGTCTTTAAATTATTGGTTGAAACTTTCTTTTCATTTTGTTTCACTTTAAACAGGTTAATCTGGTAATATTAACAGTTTTCTGTCAGGATCCAAATAAAAACTTTTTGAGAAAGCTAAAAAGCACTTGGCTCTAAGAGTGTGCTGAGAAGCAAAAGTTTACGCTCCTGACAGTTCTAGATCTGAACTAGAAAATAATGAGCAAAAACATTTAGTTTTTTTACAGCATACCTTATAAACTCGGACAGTGTTAATGAAAGAAGTTCTTCATGGGTTCTTTAGAGGTTTGAAACTGTTCCGCTTGTAATAAGAAACATGTCTGGAGTGGTCCCATAGAGCCCTTGTTTCTGAAACAGAATGTTTTATTGTCAGGTTCCAAGAAGAACTCTGAGAAACACAGTGAGCTCTCAAAGAACCTGCAAAGAACCTTATCATTAGTACTGTAACAAGTATTGAGAAGCTTCAGTTTTTGACAGGTTCTAGATATTCACAATAAAATAATGAGCAACCGTTTGGAATTTGTCCTGCACACCTGTCCAGGTATTACTGTACACATACAACTAAAAAAACAGCGTTGTTCATGGGTTCTGTAATGGTTTATTAATAGATGAAGGAATTTAGAAGGTTAATCCTTGGAGTGATCAGAGAGGTGAACCCTTGGAGAACCGTCAGGAATGACGTGCAGGTAAAAAGGCAAGATTCATTAACTCAGAGGATAAACAAAACGGGTAAGCAGTAGGCGTAGTAAAAAAACAGACGAGGGTCAGTCGATCAACAAAACTGGTAAACTAAGGCAAACTAAGGAAACCAGTAAACAGATGAAGGTCATACGCGATAAGGTTATCACAATTAATCAAGGCTTGGAAACATCTGGAAAACTCACGAGAGCGTATACTTCGCAAATTCCCACCATTTCAGAGTCGTATTTAAGCACCTGGTTAATTGTGTGCAGGTGTTCTAGAAATCAGGTGACGTTGAACGTGACAGTTGGGAATTGTAGTTTATTTTTGTAGGCGGATCTGGTTTTGTAGGACCTGCTGCTTTAGCTGTCCTGACAAGAACCAATCAGTGTTTTTCCCCCCAGGATTTGGCTGACATCCTGATCAATCATTAGATTATTTAACACTTGGTTGGATTTTCCTTTTAGTTTCCCCTTAAAATGAACCAAAAATTATTTTCCAACTCACAGCTATTTATTTATTTATTTATTCATTTTTCAACGTATTCATTAATTTATTATTATTTATTTTTTATTAGAATGTTAACGACACGGTGCTCTGATGAAGCTGAGATACAAAAATGACTCCAACATGACAGATTGACTTATATTGTAATATTGTAATTAATATTGCAAGAATTCAATAAAATATGAAGAAAATCAGAAATAAGACAAACAACTTGATTGCTGGCAGCAAATTCGATTTTTAGTTTAACTTACCGTTAAACTTCTTGACTTTAGCGATTCTCAAAAACTGATGAAATGTTACGATTTTGCACTATAAGGCTGCATGTGACGGTCAGACTGCGATTATCCTGCTTTATATTAGGACTCTAAGTGCACCAGAGAGAATGTCATCACTAAAACTCTGCCCTGGACAGAACCTCGCTCACTCAGACGTGTTAAGTTTATCTGTGTTTCGCGTGCTGTTCCACTTTCAGACATTTTTTTTCTCCGTTCTGAAGGCACTTCTACCAGCTCTTGCCACTTCGCACATCGTGTAACTGTGAGAATTTACTTGTGTAACTTCTTTTTCTTCCCTGACCTGTTTTACAGCGCTGGCCCTCTGGTGCTTGTGTTATTATTATTTTATTTTCACTATTATTATTTTCATCTCAGTTTCCTCCACAGCGTGGATCTATTTGCGTCTCCTTTGTGTTTACTAGGTCACTTCACCGGTAAAGGCTCGGGCTTGTTGTCCCGTCTTGGGATATCATCACACTCCACGATAAAATATATACAGCGTGGTGCAAAAGGCTCGCTCAGAGACAGCTGTTTATAGATCGCTCATGATGGGAATAACACAAAAAAAACCCCTTCTCGTCTATTTTCCTTTCCTCGGTGATCCCAGAACGGCAGGAGCATCGGGTCCCGTAAAGAGACAAACGAGCTGCCGGTGCGAATGTCTTCCTGCTGCCTAATTCCCTTAATTCCCCTTTGAGTAACTGACTCCAGGCTATATATCATCATTTCAGAAGAGAAAGAGAAAACCTTGTAAATCTTGGCTGATGTATTAAGAAATTAAGTAAATGCAGTATCCTAACGTGATAAAGATTTCTATGGAGACATTTCTCTTGTGCAGTTCTTAAAATTCAAAGCGTAGATTTTATGTTTTACCTTATTAAATCAAAGAAAATCATATCATATGATCTCTCTCTCTCTTTCTCTCTCTCTCTCTCTCTCTTTTATACATGCAATACTCTTTTAACGAGGGGCGTTCAAGTCAATCTGAGACTGGTGATTAAACTCTTGAAGAACGAAGGGGTAAAAACAGATGACTGACATTTACAGAAGACTTCGGGTACAGTATGCTGATGAGACTCTTAGCCAGTAAAACATTGAATGATGCAAAAACCTTGGATTACGAGCATAATTCATTACAGATGTGGGCTTGTGTTCCAAAACACTCGTAAACCAAATCATAATTTCCCATAAGAAATAATGAAAACTCAAATAATTCGTTCCACAGCCCCAAAAATGTATATTAATATAAATAATTAATACAATCTATAAAATAAAATAAAAAAATTAATGTGCATTTACCTTTAAAAAAATGCAAATAAATCCCGACAGATAAGTGTTTCCACTGGTGCGCGCAGGCGCCGTGTGTGTGTGTGTGTGTGTGTGTGTGTGTGTGTGTGTGTGTGTGTGTGTGTGTGGAATTAGCCCCTTCCTTCACCTCGTTTTACGCAGTAACACTCCTCCTCCCTCTCCCCACCTTGCTTTTTAAGTTTCACAACAAACACACACACACACACACACACACACACACACACAATGGAAACACCGTTTTAACAGGAAAAAAAAGACATCTCTCTAACCTGGCGTGAGCGCATACTAAGGGAATCTGCGGTAAAGTAAAAAAACAAAATAAACTAATAAACCAGCACCTTTGAAAAGAATCGCGACAGAGCAGAGTTTCTGTGTGTTTGTGAAGCCGGGGAGGGGGTGAAAAGGCGAAAGAGCATCTGTGCGAGCGGGTGTGTGTGTGTGTGTGTGTGTGTGTGTGTGTGTGTGTGTGTGTGTGTGTCGGTGTCAAATTACGCGCACGCACACACATAAGAGACGCTGAAAGAGAGAGGGAGATGTTGATTATACAAGCAAGAGACGAGCACTAAGACCCTGCAGGGGAGACGATTACACACAATTCCGCAGCGCGAGAGAGACGCTCGGTGTCAAAATAAGAGTCGCATGTGTGATACATGATACTCGACGCTCGTAAACTAATACTTGCTCGGTTTTCGATTAAAAATTTATAAAAAATCTTTGCTCGGTTTGCGCAACACTCGTAAACCACGTTACTCGCAATCCGAGGTTCCACTGTATTTGTTTACCTGTTTTTTTTTAATAAACATATATAGAGCTCACGATTGTGCAGTATAAAATATTTTCAGCACAAAAATAGGCCATATGATGAACTGAATTTAAGTTCATTTTAAGCACCTTCCCCAAACACGACTGAGACAAAAAATTAGAAACCGACTCAAAAGGCAAAGAAATAGCACACATACACAAAATTGCATGTTTTTATGGTTGTTTTTGGTTGTTTCTATGTCCAATATATATATATATATATATATATATATATATATATATATATATATATATATATGCTTATTTTATGAGGCAACATTTCTGCAACTTCAGTATTATATTCTGGTAGTGATAAAATTTACACATTATAAAAGTAATGATAATTTTGACCTGACAAACACGAAAACCCAAATGCACAGTCTGAAGGATCCTCATTAACACTCTACAGTACGTCTTCTATATACGCACTTACGGTACAAGGAGTTCCTGGGAGGCCAGCATTTCAGACATCAAAATGAATTTGAGTCTTTATTTGAGTCATTTTGTTCATTTTGTTCTTTTGACCAGAAATAAAATAAAATGTTACATGTTCAATAAACAGACACCCAACACGTCTACATACACACATGTTGGCTCTAATTCCAGTAATTAAAATATTACAATGCAGCTCAGGACATATTATAAACAGAATGAGCAGCTCACCGTCATATCTTCTGGTCCGAGTCGTTCGTTCTTTTCAATCTATTGCACTTCAGAGTGTCTATGATGACAAAAGACTGAACGATTCAAACGATTCAAGACTCAAAGGTAACGACTCATTTCTGTTTCCTGTACATAACCTCACTCTCCGAGACGACTCGTTCTTCTGAGTCACGGTAAAGACTCGTAATTTTGGATTGCTCATAAACGACCCATCGCTATTTCAGATGTTAAGCTGACAGTCCGATCATGGCGCTGATGTACTTTCTACCTGCGCTCTGTAGATCCCGCTTTGACTCGAACGCCCCTCGTATTTGAATTGCTCTCACGGTATATGTTTCCTAATGTTTACGCTCCACACACAGAAACGTGATCAGTCGAACTCGTCACGTACTGCTGCTCCGGACAGGAAGTGTGTCTAAGAGCTAATAATAATTCACCGTTTTGTGCTTGTCAGGTGTTTGTGCGTTTGCAATGTGTTTCACATTTTTCTCCATCTGCTCACTTCTGATTTATTCTGCCTGTGTGAGATGAAACCCACCGACTTTCCACTTCTGATGAGGCGTCTCAGAAAGGCAAAAAGGGAGAGAGAGAGAGAGAGAGAGAGGGGGGGGAGGGGGGATATTATGTCTGGTTTCGTCTCTACATGTCTGCTGGAGACAGAAGTGATTGAGAGCAATCGTGTCTAGTCGATACGGCCCACTGATATCATCTCCTGATCAGTTTCAAAGAGCAGGATTCCTTCGCAATTTTCTCTAGCGTGCGTCCGTGTGATTGTGTTCTCGCCGTGGCTGAAGTCAAACCCTAAAAGTTGTGTGATTGTATAGTGAGGATAAAGTACTGTAAAACTTTTACTGTAAAAATTGAAAGCGAAAATAAGAGTGTTAGAAACGAAAACAATGCATTGTAACATTTACTCACATTCTGGCATAAAACTGCAAAAACAAATTAATAAATGAACAAAAGGAAGCAATATTGGTATTGTATTTAATAATACTCTATTATGTTTAATCATGTTGAGGCTTTCAGACGTGTCTCCAGTTGCTGGGGCATAAACAAGTCAGATAGCTTTTCCCCCTAATGTGACCTCATACTGTATAAGAAGAGCTCTGCTGTTCTCTGGAGGGGGCGTGGCTCTGCAGGAGCTCATTTGCATAGACACTGAAACAGCACATTTGAAGGAGGAATGCAACCAATTTAAAAAATGCATTTTCTGAGGGATATTTCAGCTTGAACATTAACATACAAACACTTTGGGCGACCTGTCTTACTCTCTTAGAAATATTAAATATGGGACCTTTAATTAATAAAATAATTATCTCCAATAAGCACCAGTGGGTTTGAGTAATAGTCATCTTCTGCAGGAACTACTGGTGTATAAAAGGCACTAATTTTATGAAAAAAGGAATGAAAGACTTTGTATTGTGCTGTGATCGATACATATAATAAAACTGTAGATTGAGTCTGTACATTGAACATATGTGTAAAACAATTATTTGTGCGGACGTACAGTATAGAACACATCAAGATGTTTTTTTGGAATTTTTGTCTGTCTGTTCGTCTGTTTGTGGACGCATCACGTAAAAACTACTGAACACATTGTAATGGGGTTTCACGGGTGTATTTAGCCAAGCTTGAGGAAACATAAAGGCTTTGTTTCATCACAAAAAAGTTATGCTAATTAAAGTTATGCAATTAAATTCCACAGATCTAGTAGCGAATAAGTTATTAAATGGAAAGTTGATTATTTTACTATAAGAGCGCGATCCAGTTTTATTCCACTTTTCAACAGGAAATTAATTAACAATTATCAATTACTGCTTTAAAAAATAAATACATGAACAATTTGTAGTTTGTAAAGTAATAATAATAATTATTATTATTATTATTCATCTTTTATTTATTTATGTATTTATTATTATTATTAATAATAATAATAATAATAATAATAATTTACTTTTACACATTTTACTTTCCCTGTAAACAACAACAAAAAAACTTTTATTTTGCAAATCCTCATGCAACGTCACGCAACTGAAAAAAAAAAGTTTTTCCAGAGAGAGAGATAATATTTGTATGATATTAACAGTTAAAGAAAGTAAGAAACAGAAAAACAAACTCTCCTTTAACTCTCCTTTAATTTCTGTTTGGAAAATTGGAAAGTTGTCCTCAACCCTGAGACTGAATGTAGTGTAAGGCATTTTTCTTACAGTAGATGTTATCGACATTAACATTCATTAATAACATTTAATTTAAAATAAAAATCCTTTAAAAGTGCTTAAATTAGTAAAATATTGACTGGAAAACTGAGATTTTTTGAGTATTTAAAGGAAACATCATTCTACAGCAGATTCATTGGGTATCATCATATATTGCATTGTTGATGTAGGAAGCAAAATCGTACTTTATCGTGTTGTGTTTATTAAAATTTATGAAGAACTATTACCAAAAAACAAAACAGGCAACGTATCTATAAATATGAGCCTCATATAAAAAGTAAAACAGATTATTATTATTATTATTATTATTATTATTATTATATCTCCACTTCGCACCTTTTTTTCTCCATAGGTCATCCGCCAGCGGTAAAGTCAAGCGCTTCATTAAAACCCCATCGCATCAGAGAGAAGGAGCTCCGCTGTGCGGTGGAGGTCTGCAGATTGTTCGCATACTCGGTGCCTTTTCCTCTGCGCCAGCTGTGAAGACAATTATCCTTCTGTGACTTGGGTACACTCGTCCGGGGGTGTTATCAATTTTGCATCAGTAGGCTCGTAGCCTTTGAGACGCAGAATAATCATTTGTTCGGGGATTTTCGCCCTCAGCGGCAGCGGCGTGATTACTTTTGCCTGGCTGCGCCTTTACATGCCGAGGACGAGGCGTTATCCTGCGGCGTGATTGGCTAGACTGGGGATAGACACGGCTTTTCATATGAACAGTGTCTCAGGAATCCCTGTGACGAGCGATAAGATCTGACAGGCACGTCCGCAGCTTTATGATGATGCACTCGATTCTGCAGTAACAGCTCGTGAATAAACATTATTGTTGATGTGATGATGTTTTACATCAAGTCACCGCTTATGAAGGAGCCTCCAGTGTCGGTGCTTTGTAACATTCAGAGGTCAAACAGTAACTTTTTAGGTTTTCTGATGTCCTTTGTCCTTCTTGAGTTTCTGTGGTATTGATTTATCTTCTTAACTCAAAGGGACTGAGAGAGAGAGAGAGAGCGCGAGAGAGAAGAGCAATAAAACAGGAAGTAACTTGTTTAGTGGACAAAGATTTATTCTAATTATGAACGGATATGGTGTTCTTATATAAACACGAATTGTAACGTGGTATAATGAGGTAAAGTGCTTATTGTGGATTGTTGAAGGAAGTGGTTTCATTTGGTGTCTGTGACTCGGCTTCATCAATCCACCGCAATCGGTGATTATTATAACAATAAGAGCACAACATGGAGAGTTTTAAATGAGAAAAAAACAAAAACAAAAAAAACAACTAATCAGTGCAGTGAGATGTGGGGTGCCAATACTTTACCATATGCTGAATGTACAGTATGTAGTACCATTTGTATGAGACAAAAAATATATGAAAAGAGTTTGTATAAACAGTTAAAATGTTCAATCTAATAATAATCTTCTGATCTTTAATGTAATGAGTGATATTATTATGATTATGATTATTATTATTATTATTTGAGGTTGAAGTCCACGTCCATGTCTGTGTGTCTCTGTACAGCAGAACTCTCTGTCTCACTTATTAATAGACAGAAATCACATTCTGTAAGGTTGAGTATCTGACGCCTTGTTTACACTAAGTTGTACTTCTTTGGTGCTCAGACAAATACACTCGCTGTTCGGTAATCGGAGAGAGAATCACAGATGAGAAATGGAAAAAGTCGATCAGATAAAGATGAAGTTTTGTCTTAAAACCACTCCAGCGTGTTAAAATTCACTTCTACCACTTCAGCGCTGTTATTTCAGCCAAAGTGAAAATATGAACTAATCCCAGTCACAATATTCACTTTATCTTTTCTCATTAATATCTATTGCTGCAGGTGTTTGTTTACATTGTGACAGTAGCGCATTAGTAGATTATTTTACAGTAGATTATTAAATCCCACACAGAACTGTTCATAACATCACTTTTACTCCACATGTAGATTCACTGATGCTGCAGATTAGATTCAGTCAATTCTGTACAGACAGTTGTGAATGATAAAATGATGCTGTAACAGACATTTTTATAGTGTTTATGTGGGTGGGTGGGGGGGGAGGGGGGGTCAATCTGTGTCAGATTTCCATAATTCTCTTTTGATTCTGTTAAGCTGCTTTACAACACTGATGATTGTTAAAACGTTATATATATATATAAATTTGACTCGACTTGACGTAATGTTATTTTGGTTTGATTCAGCACGCATTGTCACCCACTAAGCTGCGGAGAAAGGGGCGTGGCTAATGGTCATAGCTTTCCTTGCATGTAAATTTATGCAAATCAAGCTGCGAGATTTCCAGGGAACAGGGCGTGAAATCCGTGCCTGCACCAGCTCGCTTGCTTTAAACGAAAGTTCGGAAAAGTGGAACATTTTCTTCCCGTAGTGAGCTCGGCGTTCTAACATCCGTCCCAGCGGGTCCCGAAGAGTGCAGTAAGTGACAGTGACACACTTCGTGGTGAGTGACGACCTGCAGCAGATTCACTCTTTCTGGCTGACAGCAGACATTCAGCGGCAGCGTTTCTCCTCAGGTAATTTGTCTACCTGCTTCGCTGCACCGAATAAATGAATGGCTGATGGAGCTCGGGTGGAGAAGTTCACCTTAAATATCAACACTCGCGCTCGGTTCGCTCGCAGGACGTCTCTTCAGATTTGATGACACGACGGTTATGAAATTCACTCAAATGGCAAATCGATCAAACTTCATTTCAATAGGCAGGATGGATATCTTACTGTTTTTGTGGGCTTTTTTTTTTTTTTTTTTTTAAGAAGCACAGACCATAACAGGAAGAAAAGGGAACCATTTTTTTTTTTTTTTTTTTTGCACACATCTCAAGCAGAAGAAGTTCTCGCATTTTAACCTGTGATGGTGGGAAGTTCCGTCAATGTCAATTTTCATAAAGTCCTCGTTCCGGATTGTGTTCCACACGCTAAGACGCAACACAACCCCGAGCGTCCAGTCGTCTCGCCGCTGCAGTGCGTGAACACGAAGACGAACACGCGCTTCTCCCGTACAGAAACAAACTGCTTTCTCCTCTCGTTTCTCCAAAGCCAAAGCAAAAAGACAAACACACACGCGGGCGCGATAAACACTTTTACGACCTTTAATAATTTAAGATTTTCGTAAAAAACAAAACAAAAAAAAAACAACAGATAGACAGAGAGTAAATCCACGATCATTGTGTTATTGTATGCGGAGACGGCACGTCCTTGAGGGCGCTAGTGAGCTTCTGAATTATTCACGTCGCAGGAGTTTTTTTTTTTTACAAGCAGTCATGATTTCTTTATTTTTCCCCCCCAAATGCAAAGCAGAGCCTGAGGGTGAAATGTGTTATTTAACTGTTCCATCAGTCTCACTTTCCAAGAAAGGCTCGGCGTCAGGGACAGACGTTAAAACGCCTCGATACAGACGTATAAATTAAACATGACGACTCGATCAGTTCAGCTAATCATGACTAGCATGGCGGCCCGTCTGACGATTTATTTTCTGAGATTTAAAGTAACGGTGAGTCAGGACGCCAGACGAATGAGTCGACTCTTTCAGCCGTCATTGTTTTTATGCATCTATTAAATCTCTTGTGTTTTTTTATGTACCACTTCTCTCCGTGTTGTTTTGTAGTGATTATATGTTTGTACATTAATATTTTATAAAATGAATCATTCATGTGCAGCGGCTCAGCGGCTCAGCAGTTACCACTGTTGCCTCGCGCCTGGGGGTTTGGGGTTAGAATCTCGCCTCTGGTCTGTGTGTGTGTGTGTGTGTGTGTATGTGTGTGTGTGTGTGTGTGTGTCCGCATGTTCTCCCTGTACTGGCTGGGTTTCCTCCATGTTTCCTTCCAAAGTCCAAATTCATGCAATGTAGGCTGACTGGTGTTTCCAAATTCCCTGTAATGTATAATTGTGTGTGTGTGTGTGTGTGTGTGTGTGTGTGTGTGTCTGTGTAAGCGGTATATATAATGTATATAAGGATGAATGAATGAATGAATGAATGAATGATTCATGGTTCTTCATCTCGTTTCATCTCACATTTGTACTGCATGTGTTACATAAAACTAAAGCAGTTTAAAATGTCCTGTTATAAATAAATAACTACAGCAGGTTATATAGAGATTTCATCTACTATAACTGCACACCCTTTATTCCTCTTCTACCACAGCTATTTTTCAACAAAAATTAAATCTCAAAATGTATATATATATATACATATATATATATATATAAATAAAATAAATACCTAAAACTCTCATAATGTAGATTCAATACATTTAAAGTGAAATATTCATCACATATTTCTCAAACAAATTGATTTAGATTATCTAGACTCATGGAAATCAAAAATATAAGTAATAATAGAATATTTCCTGAGATCAGTTAAGCTTTTACAATACAAATATTCTGGAAAAAAAAGAAGTTTTGCACTGGAGACTTGATCAGGGCTCCTTTACAATCTCCTGAGGAGTTACTAAAGTCCAGGTTTAGTATTGTTGAGTCGCGCGTTTCTCATCTTCCTTTTGTCAACGACCCACAGAATCAGGTCAGGCGAGTTCGCTGGCCAATCAAGCCCGGTTACATCATGATCAACAAACCAGGTTTTGCTAGTTTTGTCACTGTGGGCAGGTGCTACGTCCTGCTGGAAAAGAAAATTGGCATCTTGTTAGCAGACAGAAGCATGGAGTGCTCTGCTACATTGACTTGAGACTTGACAAAAAAACCCATTGGCCCAACACCAGCAGATGGCATGGCACCATAAATCAACACCGTGAAACACCTTTGATTCTGTTCTTCTCCACTTTTCCTCCGGACTCTGGAAACTTGATATCCAAATGAAATGCAAAATTTACTTTCAGCTGGAGAGACTATTTGGAGCAACAGTCCAGTTCTTTTTCTCGCTTCTGACGCGTCTCTGATCCAGGAGTGGCTTGACTTTTCCTGAAGATGACATGGTGCATGGTGGCTCCTGGTGCACGAACTCCAGCCTCGCTTCAATCCCTGTGAAGTTCTCCCACGTCCTTGCAACAGCCTTGCTGGACAATCGTCTTAAGGCTCCATTCATCTCTGTTGCTTCAATGCTTCAATCCAGCACTCTGTGAACAGCCGGCCATTTCAGCGATGACCTTCATGGCTTGTCCTGCTTGTGGAGGGAGTCGATGATCGTCTTCTGGACATCTGTCAAGTCAGCAATCTTCCCTATGCATGTATTTAACTAGACTGAGAGATACAACGGCTTTATAGTCTATGAATAGTAATTTACTCTGAATTTTATTTTCTAATAATATATATATTTTTAAATCAGCTGTAACCGACAATCATTGAGTTTTAAACAAAAAAGTGCTTATAAACAGTCATTCCCGCACCAGACTCCTTATTTCTCTCTTGAACTTAAAAAGTCAAAAACACAGCTTGTCATGTTACCAAAATCTGCAAAAAGGTATAAATTTATGGTTACAGCTGCACCTCCAGAACACTGACATGAATGTTGCATAAACGCCTCCTTCAGTAAAACTGAAACAACATCCATTTACACGCCGTCTGCGTCCTTGACATTCATTATACTTTACATTTTGTATGGCAGGTGTGTGCAAATTTCCCAGTTCAGTAGAAACCTGAAGGCAAACCTGCTATCTGTTAAACACCAGCGTCGTTAACATGATAGTTATTATTTGTAAATATACTATTTCTAGAACAGCAGCGGATTTAGAAAATCTATTCCCATTTTTTGTGATGTAATTATTCATCAGTCCCTTCCAGGGACGACCCAGCAATTGGCATACAGTAATTATGGAATGAATATTAGTTATAATAAGTATAATAATAATATGAGGCAGGTGTCCATTACCTACCTCACTATTATGAACAAATCAAATGTGTGTTTCAGAAAAGAAAAGAAAGAAAAAAAAGAAACCCTTTACTCCAAATTAAAAAGAATAATTCTTGTGTCAAACTCAGATTAAATGGACCCGCACTTAAAGACCTCCATCTAATCATTTAATGTAGGATTAAGTTGCTGACTGATTTACACCAAATCCACTGGACAGTAGGTGATGCGATATATACAGTATATACAGGTGAAGGTTTTCAGCAGCTGTTAGTCATCCGTGGTTCCATGACACGACTGGCGGGATGTAAATCAAGCACATATTGTGGACCGTGTGAATTTGATTACGGGCGTAATTCTGGCATACAGATGGAGAGACTAAACTGTTCAGCAGATTCTCTTGATCATAGAGCAACAAAGCAGATGTTATAGCAGCTGGAGTTTGTGAAGAGAGTAGCAGGTTAGCGCAAATACTCAGTCAGACTCCAGGAATTTCCTAAAATCCTGCCTATAGAATGCTCATATTTACCATCCATGTATCTTTACTAACCTAACCTGGGAGGAGCCATGCATTTTCATATCACTGGGATGTTTAATTCCAGATTTAAATAGTCAGATAGACCCTGTCAAACTTTAGATATCCGCTAATGCCCGGCCAGTCTCTATCACGCACGATAATCTCTCAAATCATGAAGTACATCTCCCAAACTTAGGCTTGCTACCATCTCCGATACCCAATCAGACATTAATATCAGATCACTCACTCAACATCTATACCGCTTAATCCTGTATTCAGGGTCACGGGGGCCTGGAGCCTATCCCAGGAGACTTAGGGTACATGGCAGGGTACACCCTGGACAGGCTGCCAATCCATCGCAGGGCACAGACAGTGCTAACCACTACACCACCAATCAGACAATAAAGTATCCCGGAAACCCAATCAGACTCTACCATGTCTCCAATATCCAATGAGAATCCTTAACATTTCAAACACCAATCAGATCCCATACCATTGCCAATACCCAATCAGACTCCCAAACCCAACCAGAGTCTACATTCTGTCTTCAATACCCAATCAGACTCTAAAGGAAAGACGTCAGAGAATATAACTTCTCCAATACTCAGTCAGACTCCTTCACATCTCCAATATCCAATCACACTCAATAATGTCTCCAATACCCGGCCAGACTCTTTGAACATCAGATCAAACTCTAGAATGTGCCAAATATTCAATCAGTCTCCAAATAATTTTTTAATATCCAATCTGGTGATAAACTTTCCCCAATACCCAATCAGACTCTAATGTCTCTGAAACCCAATCAATGTCTATATAATGTCTTCAATGAGACATTTACATATTTCCAATACCCAATCAGACACCAAGTACTATAACTTCTCCACCGCTCAGTCGAATGTTAAAGCATCTCCAATACCCAATCAGAGTATATAAATTCTCCAATGCACGGTCTGACTTTATCACATCTCCAATACCGCCAATGTCTCTGAAAACAAATCAGGGTCCATGACATCTTCAATACCCCATCAGGCTGTATGTCTCCATTACCCAGTCAGACTCCCGTACATCTCCAATACTCAAACAGACTCTCCCATACCCAATCAGTCTTTATATCTACAATACTCAGAGTCAATAATGTCTCCGTTCCCCAATCAGACTCTAAAATGTCCCCAATACCCAAACAAACCAGTGAATATCTCACATCCCCAGTCAAAACTCTAGAACGTGTTCATTACCCATTGAACATTTTGTAAATGTTTAGTACCCAGTTAAACTCTAGAAAATCTCCAATACACAATATAACTTGCGTCTCCTTCAGCGTTACCAATTAATCCAGTAACCCAGTGGGGAATAATCCAGTCCCCAAAGTCTTTATCTGTTGTCTACAGTACAATGATCCGCACTGTCATATTCTGTAGTACCTCCGAGATATCCACGCAATAAAACTCAAAACAAAATAAAACAAAAGCTTTTGTTGTTAGAATCTCCAACATGCAATATTTCATCAAAACTACTAGTTTAGTAGTCAGATATTGTTTTTTTTTTTTTTGTGTGTGTAATTTGGATGGGCTAACATGTCACATGTCTTATAATTTGGTTAGGAAGCGCAGTTTTGAACACAACTATGAATTTTAAACACTTTTTTTTTGTCATTTTTTATTCCTTGTTTACTCTGTAAAATTGCAGCAAGCTTTTAACACCCTGTCAGATTAAAAAATAAATCTTCTAAGACCTTGTGAAATGTCAAAATATCTCAAATAATATCAGAATTTAAAAACCAGTTACATTCTAATAGCTGAACAGCCAGAGAGTCGGCCTTGGGTGCCTAATGACTGTTGACACGGACTGATCGGGTAAGTCTGAAGGATTGGTTTCATCTGTCAAAGTGCTGATGGCAAAAGAGGAAGCACATGGAGCAAAGAACCCACTGAACTGGTGATGAGTGTACAGTCGGTCCCTGTAACATTCCAGATGGTTGACTTCTAACAAAGACACTTAGCTGTTTCTATAGTAACAGCTCATTCACTTAAAATCTCCAGAGCAGCCAATGACGTTTATTTCACATGTTCTGAAGGAGTCTCCGGTTTTAGTGCTTTGTGCCAGTCAGAGATGAACCATTTCATGACATGGTCTTAAAGTGAAATAGCAAACTTCTGGAGCAACTCTGCTTCATCACATGACAGCTACCCAGTCTGTAACGTCTATAAAACTCAATTCAATCTCAAAAACTCCAAACCAACAGATGTCAGAGCATCCTCTCCACCGGACAGATGTTAGAGAAATGTGTAGCAATGCAACGCCTGGCAACCGGCCTTCAGAACCCAATCAGACTCTGCAAGGCAAAAAGCACCGAATGATAGAACTATAACATCGTCAGATCACCGAGGGATAATATCATCATCAGTCTGGAGACACCACCGTCTAACGGCATGGACACGATCTCATCCTAGCATGCTAGCAGATACAGGGCTGTGAACATTCTCCGATGAAATATCGATGATTTAAATCCGCCGAGTTACGCGGGATTTGCAGGCACTCTGCCCTTGTCCTAAACATTAATTAACACTTGGAGGACTTACGTCTTATCTAATTGACTACAAGGAGACACTTATTCCCAAAAGCCGCGCCTGGATGATGATAATAAGAGAGGAACAAACGGCGACCCGTCGTGTCTTTGGAGATTCTTCAGTGTCTGTTAGTACAGTAGTTAGAAGGCGAAAAATCCACTTTACTTCGTTCCTCAAACAGAATACGCGTCTTTGAACGATCTGAAAGCACATCCGAGTCCTCCGGATCTGAAACGAACCGAGAGAGACGGCACGATTCAAAGCGCAACAACAGCAGCGGATATTATTGAAGAGGAACTCGAGCTTCTTTTGGTTTCGGCTCCACGGGCCCCGAGATACTTATTCGAAGGCTTATTCGGAGATTATTAGCAAAATAAATCAAGTTCTGTCCCGCACAATTCATTACACACTAACCGATTTTGATGTGATGCCTGAAGGTTGAACATTTCCCTGTGAGCTAAAGGAACTCATTAGCGCACACACAAATATTAGAAGGCCTGAGAGTCAGCGAGTCTGAAAGCTTAATCGCCGCGGATATACCGGCTTTCGGCAATTAACTGCTCGTGGACGGACATTTCACACGGGTGGTATTGGTTTATCATGAGCGCTAATGACTTTATAACGCTCGGCTCCGAGTCGTGAACTTGTGTAACCTAAAAAATGAAAGAATAAGGAAAGACGAATTAAACAGCTGATCAGACGTCCTGTAGATGTTGCCACGTGGTGTAATGAGTCCGGAAGGAGGAACAATGACTGAGAGAAAGACAGCCCGATGTCGGCTCTGACCGAAATAGGTTTATTTCCATTCCATTCGTGTTTGTATTCAGAAGGTTTGAAAAGTTCATCCGATTCTCTCTGAGAGAGCAGATCAGTGACCTTGACCTAAAAAATCTGTTCAGAGCATTCGTTTAGATCATAATGAGTGCCTATTTTAAGGGATGGTTGAAATTGGGATGCAGCGCTGATCTGAGTCAGAGGGTGATCACACACACACACGCACGAGCCCACATGCACACACGATTCGTTTATTCCTCCATTTGTTTGTTCAGTCATCGGGTAAGCGCTTTATCCTGGTCAGGGTCGCGCTGGATATCACATGCCCCAGTTCACCTTGGATGGAAAGGCAGTTTATCTGCGCTTTTGGTTATTAAGGTGCCTTTGGGTACATATTTTATGGTAAGCTTGATGATGATGATGATGATGATGATGATGATGACAATAAAAACAGCTTATTTATGTCTTTATATGGTGAAGGAAGTTATTACACTCTCCGGTCACAGAGTATTATGTTGTTAATGAGACACAAGGTCAGAGCCCAATTTGGAAAAAGGAGCCCTTGAGTCTGCATTGAATATGTTAAATTTACAGTCGCTGGTGTCTCCTTGCGTAGGTTTAGAACTTTATTAACTGAAGCTGGTGAAACTTGTCAGTGTCGTGACTAGACAGAACAGGTGGTGTAACGGTTAGCGCTGTGGCCGCGCGCCTCCAGGGGTCGAAGGTTCCAATCCCATCTCCAGTCTGTGTGCATTGAGTTCTCGGTTTCCTTTCACAGTCCAAAGACGTGCAGATTAGGATATTTGGTGTCTACAAACTCGCCATAGTGTGTGTGTGTGTGTGTGTGTGCTTGTGCCCTGTAATGTATTGGCACCCCATCCAGAGTGTACCCCGAGTCTCCTGGGAACTCTCGAAATGGCAATTAGGTTTTTTTCTGGTTCAATAAAGATTGCAATGAGTATCTAACTACACTTTATTTTTGAATTTTATTTTTCCCTCTCAGCTGGACATGATAATGACAACAACGATGCTAACATGTCTTCATTTGTTTGTTTCTGTTCTTTGTGGTGATAATAGCCCCAAGGTCATGGTTCGATCTGTGTTCTGAGTCTTTCCGCAGTGGTACAGCGCTTAGGGCTCTGGGTTACTCATCAGAATTTTAAGGGTTCAGGAATGTCCATGTTGTGCCCCCGAGCAAATCCCTTAACTCCTTTCTGCTCCAGGTGTGCTGTATCATCTGCATCATGGCCGATCCTGACCTCTGACCCTAACATCTTAACAAGCTGGGTAAAAGAATCGTGCTGCTTTCTAAGATACAGTGGGCGGTTTGTTGCGGTGCACCTCCAGGGTCCGGGTTCGATTCCCACCTCAGGTCTGTGTGCATGGAGTTTGCATGTTCTCTCCATGTTTGCTGGGTTTCCTCCCGGTTCTCCGGTTTCCTCCCACAGTCCGGAGACATGCAGATTAGGCTAATCTGTGTTTCCAAGTTGCCCGTAGTGTGTGTATGTGTGCGTGCGCGCCCGCCATCCAGGGTGTACCCCGCCCCATGTCCGAAGCCCCTCCCCGCGACCCTGTATACAGGATATAGATGAGTGAGTCAGTGTTTTCTAATGTATAATGGGTGGCAGGATGGTTAGCACAATCACCTGGCACCTCCAGGGAGGATCTGGGTTCGATTCCCAACTCGGGGTCTGTGTGTGGAGTTTGCATGTTCTCCCCGTACTTGGTGGGTTCCCTCGGGGTTTCCTCCCACAGTGAAAAGCCATTCAGAGTAGACTAATTGGCGTTCCCAGAGTGTGTGTGTGTGTGTGTGTGTGTGTGTGTGTGAGCCCTACATGGATTATGACCCTGGGTCAGGCTGTACTCTGTCTTGTGGTGCCCTAAGTCTCCTGGGATAGATAGGCTCCACCCCCTCCTCCCCGCCCCCCCACCCCCATGGGTGAGTGTATTGTAATGTACAATAGCATACAGAAAGTAGATTATTATTATTATTGAGATACAAAGCCTGTGTGTGTGTGTGTGTGTGTGTGTGTGTGTGTATGTATAAGTGTTTGCGCGGTGCCGTGCGTGAGCATCATCATCAAGTACTATCCATCACCGCGCCGTGCCCGAGCAGCGGGAGCGCGCATCGTCCTCTCTCTCTCTCTCTCTCTCTCTCGACTCCCCCCACCTCCCCCTCCTCCTCCTGTTTCCCGAAGCGCATTTGCACTTTTTCCTCTCCGCGTCGGGCAGAGCGCAGCGCAGCGCAGTCAGAGACCGGAGACACAGAGCGCAGAGCAGAGAGAAGAGAGAAGAGGAGAGAGAGAAGAGGAGAACGACGCGAGGAAGAGCGGAATCAGGCAGACATTTGGCCCGCATTCTCGGAGAGCTTTAAACTCGGTTTCGTTTCTGAATGAAGATGAGTTGCGTTTGGATACCCGCAGTTTGGATCCCGGCGTTTTTCGCGCTCCTCGCATTTCAAGGTAGGTGGGATGAATAAAAAGCTGGACGGCTTCATGGTCTAAGTGAGAGAAAGACAGAGAGTGTGTGTGTGTGTGTGTGTGTGTGTGTGTGTGTGTGTCAACTCCTGATTTTGAGAATAGTTAAGTAGAGAAAAATCCATAACTGCGTAAATGTTTCAGCACATGTTCAAATTATTATTATGGTTATGTTTTATTAATGATGATGGATATATTTCATCGTAAAAGGTTGATGGTTGATCGAGTCCTCAGTGCATCATGATTCCCCTAAGACCACGTCAGGGATTTACATAAGCCCTCTTCATGTCAGTTACTCAATGGGTGACTGCTCCAATGTGGGTGGGAGGTGAAGGAGGAGGTGGTGGTGGTGGTGGTGTAGGTGGAGATGCTGGAGAGAGATACAGACAGATGGACTGCCCAAGTCGAGTCCAGTCAAGCACATGCTGTGTAAAATTCTCCCGAAGCTCCAGCCTCGTACAGGATAACGATCCTCCACAAAGTCTCGAGGTTTGCTGCAACATGTGTGAGAACTTCCCCGGACGCCGATAGATTCTCATGCGCTCCAGCGGCGCGGGGAACGTGCAGCGCTGAGATGAACGTGCTCCTCATCCTGAATGTGTGCTTGTCATGCAGAGTAGGTCCGTCATGTCATATCTGAAGGAGTGATGCGTGGAGCGCGGACGTTCTCGGCGTCGCGCGTGTCGGCTAGCTGGAGGCATAAAAACCTGGACGGACAGGTCCGGGTCTAAACTCAAACCATGGTGGTTTGGATGAATGTGAAAGAATCATTGCTGGAAACGTGCCAGTTATGGGTTTCACGTTTGTTTGGTATCTCCAGCTTTCTTCACCTGGCACATCTATCTTCTCTATTGTGAAGTGGGAAAAACCTTGTAGTTTTCCGGTTCTGCAAATCCTGTTATTAAATCATCTTAAATCATCTTTAACTTTTGTACATTCTGATCAATGCAAACCTTTCCCTTGGCGTTACTCTGTAGAGGAGATGGATGAGCTTTGATGATTCCGAGCTTGAATGGTCTGCGACTTTTGGTCCACCCTGACTCGAACATTATTGCTCCACGGGGAGCGGATCGATCATATCCCACCCTGTCCTGGCACGGGTTCCCTCTCTGGGAGTCACAAAGTCAAGGAGACAAGGAGTATTATCACAAGGTTTCATCATAGCCACTTATGCCAATCATTAGCGTTTAATACAGGATTAGCATCGCTAATCAGTGTCGTGACACATGTGTTCTGCTTTGCCCTGTCTTGCCAGTCAGGTTTTGGCACTGATGCATTGTAGGGATCTTTTTTCTCCCCCCTCGTAACGCTAATTAGCAAACTCAGGGTCTGTTTACAGTGTCAATAACAGATTTCCAAAAATATTTTTGTCACCCCCCCCTCCCCCCTCTTTTTTTTCTGTAAAGCGCACAGTGCAGGGTAATGCTATGCTAAAGCTAAAATCACCGCAACATTCACTGTATCTGTATTCCAACTAGGGTTTTAACGATATTTCCTGGTTAATTGGCTGAAGCTTGATTGTATTGCACAGTCATTAATCCTGTCTTGTTGCGCAGCATCATCATTCAGAAGAGCTTCATTTTCACAGGAAGGAGACACACGCAGGACTTAAAGTAAAAAATAAAAAACAAGGCACAATCAAATATGTTAAGAGTAAAAGACGAATAATGTATGATCTGGAAAGTGAATGGAGTTATGCGGGGTCTCTGTCTCATATCTGTCTCCTTCTCCTGTCCCCTCTATGTGCTCGTGTTTTACGTGCAGTATCGGCGGTTGCTAGTAGGGGTCTCTCTTGCGCTGTAGTCTCAGGATGAAAAAAAAAAAAAAAACCTTGCAGACTCACTCACTCACTCACTCACTCACTCATTCACACAACTGTGTAGGGTTTCCCATTTCATCTGGCGGTGGTCTGCATGAGCGGCGTCCTTTCTCCTCTTTCGCTGTAGGTTCAGCCGTAGTGCTTTTGCGCAAAAAAACTGCATGGCAGAGCAGTTAGATTGGTTTAAGGCACCCAACTATGTGCAGGTACCAGTGTCACATGTAACATACTGTATAGCACCACTCTGGACAATCAATCAATCAATCAATCAATCAATCAATCAATCAATCAATCAATTAGATCTGATATCCATTAATGGATTAATTTCCTCTCGGGACCTAGTCTGTCCCATGTGAAGTCATTCGGTTTCTCTCCCTCTCTTTCATCCCGTCTAATTATAAATGTCCCCGCAGATTACACTGCAACACAATGCTCATTTGTTAAATGAATTGGCTAAGGCAGGGCAAGACTGTGTTATATACGTCCACTATTCATTTCTCTACAGAGAAGCCTGGCTGCCACCGAGCCTGTTAAGTAGCTCCGCAGGCTCAATTCATCACTATCAAGCCAGGCGTGAGATTTAAGAGAGAATGAGAAGCAAGAAGGAAAATTGGGAGGGAGGGAGGGAGGGAGGGAGGACTGAACGGAGACGGAGAAAAAGAAAGAAAATGTCTCAGGGACCGCGAGACTCGCCTTAACTCTTCCATGCAGGGGAATCCCTGACACAAGCCGACGTCCTGATACGTTATTAGCTTTACAGCTTGGCGGACAAACTCTTGGCTTCTGGACCAGGGGGGCATTTCACTGGCATGACTGACAAGTTCTGCGTCCTTTTTAAGTAGTGCACTTTCATCACGCTGTGTTTGATAGACTTCTCAGACAAGACAGAGGAAGGTTTTGGAAAGCCAGAAGAAACTGGCCATGAAACAGACACCACACACCTTGCTTCCATGAGACAGGACGTTTTTCTCTGGAGTCATGTTTCTCCTTACGCATGTCAAAGTCAGTCTCTGGTTGGGGAGAAATTCGTGACCACAGATCAGCTGTCTACAGGCAAAGGTTCTGGCAAGTGTTGTGCATGAATGCGCTAAAAGTCTAAAAGACTGCCACCCATTGACCGCGCTCATTTTTTTGGTGAAAGGTAAACTGAATGGTTCAGTTTTCAACTAAAGAACGTAACCGCCGTTAACATGCGGCGCGATGAACATGAGCGGCAAAGACACCGTTCGTCTGATTGCTAATGTTGCTAATTCAGACGTCCTGCACACTGATAGCAGCTGATCTGAGAGAGAGTGAGTGAGTGCGCGCATGCTGATCCGTCTTGGGCCAAGTGAAACTTTCACTGTTCTTAGTGGGCGGGGCTTAACGTTTAACCTCTCTGCCTCTTTATATCAGTCCAGTTAGAATAGAATAGAATAGAAAAATGTAATTTTCCTTACAATGCCTATAATAACAGCTAAATTTGCTCATGTTGGGATTAAATGGATGTGAAAGACCTGTTAATGTGTGTTTTAATGGCGTCATTCGTTCTACATAGCTGCTACTACATACAGTCCAGTGGTACCACTACATATGAATTTAAGTGATTTCGGAGGCGAGTTCTTAAGATGAAAATCCATATTTTGAAGCGCATCGTCCCAGAGGAAATAATGTAAATGCAGGTAATCTGTTCCAGCCACCCAAAAATATTTCCAATATTACCAATTTCCAACACTATAGTCATATAAAAATGCATATAATAACAATCAAAACATTTAGAAAAACCATGTAAATGTGATAAAATATTAAATAAATCCTCACTTAACCTTAATTTATGATTCCTCTCGGCACCGGCTCCTTTAAAAACCAAACTGAAAGCGGCTCCCTTTTCTTCTTGCTACCGTCTTTGATAACATTCTTGGGACCGGCGGTTCTGCGCCCATTCTTGGTGCATTGTCTTTTTCCCATAAATCTTGCGCAAAATGCAAAAATAAAACCCACAAATAATAAAAAGTAAAGATCCTTTTAGCACAAAATATTAGGAAGTTCATTCACAGGGAAGCTCAGGTACCTCGCAGTTCTTTTCAGCTGAAAAACAAAGTCTAACAGAGACGATCAGAAGACTGGAGGTGCTTTACTTCTTTCTTCTTCCAGCAGAACCTCACATTCCAGTGTGTAAGTAAGCACTCGGGCAGCTAGTATGTTTCAGTAAGCAGCTCAGTATGGTTTTACATTTCTCATAGAGGGATGTGGGGGGGGGGGTCTTGGGGGTTTGTACTTTTAGTGAGTAATGAGTTTTGGCAGGAGTGGATGTGGGATGTCTGCTGATATTCCTGTGAGCCGAAGAAAGAAGTTACCTAATGTCTTTACTCAAACCAGTCAGCGATGGAGCGAATCATATGAGAATCAGAAACAGTCTGTGCATGACGCTTGTGCTGTACACAATACTGCTTCCAGCAACCTTTTTTTTTAAAAATATGTCCAGTGCAGGTGGGCTTGGGAGAGATGGGTAGAAGGAGGTGACCTAGTTCATTTTAATGTACGTGAACTGAACTTTGAGCTAGCTCTTATAAAGTGTAAACATAAGAGCCCGTCCATGTGCCATTGGGCAACAAATATCCCGCACCTTTGAGAGGGTGCATAATCCGTTGTTTCAGTGGCAGTTCCATACAGGTTTGGGTTGCCACGTCAACACCCAATTGGATCTGAGCAGTTGACGACCTCGCTCAAGGGCCCAACAGCGGCAGCCCGATGGTGCTGGAGCTCAAACCGAGGACCTTCTGATCAGCAGTCCAGCACCTTAACCATCGAGCCACCTCTGCTCCTGTTATGTTCCATTAAAAATGCTGTGATGCTTTATTTTTGTTCAGGGCAATGTGCGGGGGAAAAAACATGAATAATACTAAGTGCTAAAAAAATTTCAGATAAAGTTTAATTAGCCTTAAAATGAAGTGGTTGATTAGCATATACCACATTTTCAGCTGAATTCATGATAGTCCCAGAGTTCCTTTGGGGAATCCGAGTCATTATATTGGCTCTTCAGTGCATTTACTACCACAGCTTCAAGCTCTGCTTTCAAATCAGAGACAGAGGGTTTGGGTAGCCCCCTAAAGTCGATTTCCATCTTGCTAAAGATCTTCCCAGTTCATTGCTTCTTTGTTTTAGCAACTGAGAAGTCCTAAAGGACTATAGGTGGTGTAAGCCCTGTTTGTTAGAAGATGAAGAATGTTCTTGTTGAAATCTCTGTCTTTATATAACCTGCCGTCTACGAGAGCCCTGTAACGCTGCATATGATGTAACTGGGCCATCTTGTGCTAGCTAAAGACTTGAGCCGTTTCTGTCTTGCCTCTAATAAGTGAGAAGTGTTTGTGTTTGTGTATGTGTGTGTCCCCGTGTCCTTGGCTGTCTCTTCAGTGGGTTTCCTGTGGTGCCGATATAACGCGTGAAACAAAACAACAGAGAGAGCTGAGAGACTTCAGAACTAGGTGGGTGAGTGGGTGGGTGGGTGGGTGCAGACCACTTGAATAGAAGCTAGGAGTCTATAAGTAGCAGAGTTGATTATATCCAACCGACACACTCTGGGACTGCGAAACACAAAAACTGGATCAGGCTGGTTAATGTAGTGGAGTGCACACCAAAACCAAATCAGACTGGTTAATGCAATATGAGTCGCACCAAAAACTGGAGCAGAGTGGCTAATATTGTAGAGTTTACACCAACAATGGGATACAAGGGGAAAAAATGGGAACACGGCTAATACGGTTCTGTTTAAATCAGAGCAGATAACACAATATCCTATTATACTGAGGCTATATTACACCTATTATTGCAGGTCTCTTTACCGTAGATCAGACTGAATCATGCCAGGACTGTATCATACTGGGTATTATAGTTTCCATTAGTTTGAGAGTGAATCAGGCTGGTTCAGTTTTTTCTAAATCGGTTCAATTCATTCAGTTCTCTTGAAACTGAGATGAAATCAAGCCATTTACTATACAGTATGTAGATCTCTTTAGTCTTGGCGCCTTCTTTCTTTAGACTTTAGCTCACAGTATAATCCAATTTATACCTGATTATATTAGGCTATAAAGTTATCTTTAAATTGTAAGCAAATCAGACTGGTCAAAACATCTGTCATTAGTATCAGGCTGGTTATTACAGTTCATTTTAGATCTAAATGATTATTTGTTAATGGAGTTCTCTTTAGCCAAATAATGAATTAGACGGGTTAATACAATGTATTTCATATTGAAACAGGATCAGACTAGTTTATACAGGTCTCTTTAGCCAGAGACCGGATCAGCCTGGATTGTAGTAGTCTGGTATTAAAAACTCTGTGTAGGAATTTAAAGGCATCATTTTTCAGCTCTGGATATTAATCACAAAATATTCTTTATGAAGTAACCGTTGAACACAGCAGTGACTGAATCCATGCAGGTATCTCGGTAAAGTCTGAAACCACACTTGACTCTCTATTTATCGATTCGGCAATTCTAGTGACGGAGGCGTGGCCTCTGCGTCAGTTACAGTGAAGAAGGTATGTTATGGGTGTCAGTTTCAGCAAAAGAGGCATGGCCTCTGTCTGTTGAAGGAAATGAGGCAGGGCGGTGTGGGCCAATCACAGCGAAGGAGTGGTTTGGTGTTTGGTCAGTTTCACTAACGGAGGTGTGGCCTCTGTGTCTACTGACGAGTCTAAATTAGGTGTGGCCTTAGTGTCTATATATGGGACAGAGGGTTGTGTGACTCTATTGGTGAGTCTAAATTAGTTGTGGCTTCCGTGTCTCAATGTGCAAGTAAAGGAGGTGTGGCCTCTGTGTCTATTGGTGAGACTGAAGGAGGTGTGGCCTCTGTATCTATAGGTGGTACTAAAGGGGTGTGGCCTCAGTGTTTATTGGTGAGACTGAAGAAGGTGTGGCCTYGGTGTCTTTTGATGAAAGTGAAGAGGTGTGGCCTCTGCGTTTTTTGGCGAGACAGAAGGAGGTGTGGGCTCTGGTG
>QMIH01000101.1:814257-825383 GCA_003987875.1 Clarias batrachus
AGGAGGTGTGGCCTCTGTGTCTATTGGTGAGACTGAAGGAGGTGTGGCCTCTGTGTCTATTGGTGAGACTGAAGGAGGTGTGGCCTTTGTTTGTTAGTTCTTTTTAATAATGAGATCATTCACAGATTGTGTTTCTTCACTGGTATTACTCCTGATATATTAATCAGCCCAGAACAGAATGCTATATTTTATGATGTTCCTCTTATTGAGCATTTAAAAATAAAATATTTAAATGACTTAAACAGTCCAGATCGCGTCTGTGATGACCAGGTGGCAGGTTTAGTCACTGTGTTTCAGCGACTGTGTTCTTTTTCATGGCTTCTCATTCGCCCTCCTGCGCTGTCACACTCCGGGTGACTGTTTGACAAACACGACCGTGAACCCTCCGAGCTCTGTGTGTGTGTGTGTGTGTGTGTGTGTGTATGTTTGTGTCCTGTTTCTGACCTCTTTACAGAGTGAGCTGTCAGAATCTCGCTTGACTCTCAATCCCAATAGACTTGCTGTCATCAGTGTCATTTCTACAGGAAGCAGCAGTGAAAAATGGAGAACAGGAGTAGCAACATCTCAGGAGGAATGATCGATGAAGCTAGAGGAGATAGAGCAGAAACAAGCTCGACCTACAAGACGCCACTCGTTCGGCTCTTAATTATATTCCATCTGAATAAATTTGTCTGCATCAGTCCCTGCACTTTTTTAATTACTGTTATTGATTTCCTTCTGTGTTTCCTCTTCTCAGTTTTATGATCTCCAGTATGGCTTCTAGCTTTGGTGTTCTGGCAGACCAGTTTTACAGGAATGTGTAGTTATGTGAATAATAAGTGATCATATGTGAAAGACACGAAAGTTGTGCCCTGAAATTCCCAAAAGGAATTTAAATAAACATAGGTCATGTCATGTGAACAATGTCATGTCATGTTATACTATATGTAAAAATAAATGAATGTAAAGGAATAAAGGAATTATATGAGATATATAAATATGAAAAATAAATTAAGAAACAAAATTACATGTGAAGAAATGATGTGAAAATAATGTTTCTGTGCAATAAAATGTCATAAACATCTGAAGAAAAAGAATTGTGGTAGATCACATATAAAACTAAATAAATAATCAGGAAAGCATGAATTGGAAAAACTAAAAATAAATAAGCACTACTGTACCTGAAAATGATAAAATATTAATATAGAAACATCTGGAAAAAAAAAATACATGAGAATAAATGAACTATAGGCAAAAAGAAAAAAAAACTAATGTGAAAACAAGAAAAAAAAATACAGTGGAACCTCGGATTGCGAGTAACATGGTTTGCGAGTGTTCCGCAAGACGAGCAACGATTTTTAATGAATTTTGACTTGGAAAACGAACAAGTCTTGGTTTACGAATATCGAGTATCATGTGACACGCAAGCGCTTCTTGTTTTGACACCGAGCGTCACGTGATCACAACTGAACCAATGCTTTTTATCTCTCTTGCGCTGCAGAATTGTGTGTAATCGTCTCCCCGGCTGGGTCTCAGTGCTCGTCTCTTACTGGTATAATAAACATCCGTGCACGCGTGTACTGTTTACTATAACACTGTGACCATGTGTGTGTGTGTGCGCTTTTATTCTAGTTTATTTATCTTTTAATTTGTGTTTGTTTGTGTGTGTGTGTCTACAGCGCGCGTGTACTGTTTATTATAACAAACATAAAAGCATAAAGCAAAAGCAAGTCTTATTAAAGAGGTTAAAGATCCTTTTTCTCTCTCTGTATCAGCCTGCACTTTGTGTCACACCGTGCGACACATGCACACACACTCTGCTCTACACAGAAACACTGCTCTGTCGTGATTCTTTTGAAAGGTAAAGTGCAGTTTAATTAGTTTTATTTTTACTTTACAGCAGTGATTCTGTTAGTCTGCACTCAGTCGAATGTCATTAGAGACGTTTCTTGTTTATTTTCCTGATAAAAACAGTGTTTCCGTTGTGTGCGTGTGTTGTGAAACTTAAAAGGGGTAGGGGGGGTTAAGATGAGAAAAGGCAGAGGGGAGGGGCTCATTACTTTAGCTTCACACACACACACACACACACACACACACACACACACACACACACACAGCGTGCAAACGGAAACACTTATCTGTCAGGATTTATTTTTAGTTTTTTTAAAGTATAAAAAAACAAACAATTTGAGTTTCCATTATTACTAATGGGAACATTCGATTTGGTTTATGAGTGTTTTTACGAATTGTGTTCGTAATCCAAGGTTCCACTGTACTACAACTGAAAATTTTATATAAAATAAAAATTTTTGTGGGAAAAAAATTATGTCGAAATAAAAGCAAGTACAAAATGGAAATCAACAATTTTTTTTTCTTGAAAATAACATTGAAATGTTTACAAATGTTTAAATAAATATCACATGAAGCAAAAAAAACACACAAACAAAAACATATAGATGAATGATCCTTATAAAAAGGAGAGGAAAAAAAATCTAAATTTAAACACGCAGAGATGTTAAATTCCACAAGTAAACCATGTGACCTTTCTGTCAGCTCGTGTATGACCTGATTTGCGTCAGTGAATGATCCTGAGTTGCTGCAGAATCGCATGATCTCCAGCACATTATAATAAATAAATAAGCTTTTTTTCCCCCTTTCCATTTACGAGCCGTTCATCAAATCGCTCTGCAGCTCTGGCAGAATGGATGTTGAGACTTAATGTTGTTTTTACCCTCTCTGTGTTCTTGTGAGAGGGAGATTTATTCTTTACTGCACTTAGGCAAATTGCTCGCTCCATCTGCAGACTCATTTATTTAAAAAAAAAAAAAAAAAAATTGTGAATGCAGTTTGGAGTTTAAAATGAACGCATCTAAAAAGAAAGTCTGTTTGGACATTTATTCAATACTTCAAATGGAGAACTTGCTAAATGGCAGCTTTGCATGTGTGCTACACTGCTCATGCCTCTAACAGTTCATTATGTATCTTACTGTATATCTGTACACTGTATGGTGTGTATCTGTTTATATCTGCTGAAATAGAAGTGAGAGCCTGAATTCCTGGATGTTTAACAACTACAAAAAAATAAAAGTCTAATGTGTTTAATAAATAAAATGTATTAAAATCATGAAAATCTATTTAAATTGATTTTAAACATTTTTTCTCTCTTTTATCAACATGAAAAGCTGAATGAAATGAAGAAATGAATAAAAACATTGCCTTTCCTTTTGAAGTTCTTACATAAAAAAAGGAATTAGGACAAGCTTTTACACACAATTTTTCTGTTTATTGAATCAGAATAAGACATGGGCTTTCATGTTTGATTCGCTTTTATTTGATTTTATTTTTATTCCGATTGCACTTATTTAAACAAATTAAATTAGCAAAAAAGTAAAAAAAAAAAAAATATATATATATGTGTGTGTTACTGAAAGCATCCCTGTAGAAAACAAGCAATTTTAACCAAAAAACTGAAACAGCAATAAACATGATTTATTTATTAATGATAGTAAAAACCCAGTCTAAAACATTTAGTGCATCACAGTCAGTAGGGATGAGACGATATGCTTCTGTCACAATATAGATACCGTATGATGCTCGCGTTCCGATACAAACACAATACATTTTAAGATTTAGTGACAAACAAAGCATGACTGCAGGATAACAGTGTAAAGCTCTTCAACGTCAAACCTTTTCCCTTTTTCTTTTAGTGGTTTGATTATGGAAAATAAAATTTAAAAAAAACATATCGGCATTAAAATCAAGATGCAAAAAATATTTAGCAAAACGAATAAAATGATATTGACAAAAAAAACTCAAAATATGCTAAGTTAAAATTTTTTTAGATGTAATTAAAAATGTAAAAAGGATAAAAAAGGTAAAAAGTACAGTAAGTATGTTAACGTATGGAAAAACACTGTCTACTGTATTTCATGTCATCATTTATTATAACGGCAAAAATAAAATAGGTGACCTAATGAGACCCATTATGTAGATACAGTACAGTACCATGGAGTTTATTGTTTGGTATCATGATATTTCTCTATTGCGACATATCAAAAATCAATACATGTTTTAACCAATTAAAGCACCAGAGCACATCGTGTCACTTTGTCACACCAGATCTCCAGACCTCCAACACTCCTGCAGTGCTACAGCTCTGGCCTTTCACTCTGTTTAGGGAACTTGATTTACTTACTGCAGTGAATCAATTCAGAGTCGAATCACTTCGAGAAATTGACTCCCAAGCTGTCTCGCTCAGTCCAAGTGTGATCGCAGTCGTCGTGCTCCGTCGCTCACCTCTCCACTTACATTTTTTTTTTGTTCGTGGGAATCTTCTTTTCCTTTTGCTCTTTCTATAAACTCGAATATCTGAACTTTTGTCACCTTGTAAGTCCTTAAACAAAGAGGGAGAGGGGGAGAGCTGGATCAGAGCACAAGCAGTGCATTTAGATCATATTCCTTAAATAATGTACTGTCTGCGGCTGTAGACTTTACATCTCTTCCTACTGCAGGAACTGCACATGAGCTCTCCAGCAGTGAGCAGAGGGATATAACGTTTGTGCGAATGCAGACGTCTGGACGCAGGAGGAAAATTGATGACAAATCAAAGAGACGGATAATCTGAATGGTAACAAAAGAGCCCAGAAAGACTTCTAAAGAGATCCAAGGTGAACTTCATGCTCAAGGAACATCAGTGTCAGATCGCACCATCCGTCGTTGTTTGAGCCAAAGTGGACTACATGGGAGACGACCAAGGAGGACACCATTGTTGAAAACAAATCATAAAAAAGCCAGACTGGAATATGCCAAACTACATGTTGACAAAGCTTCTGGGAGAATGTCCTATGGACAGATGAGACAAAAAATGGAACTTTTTGCCAAGGCACATCAGCTCGATGTTCACAGACGGAAAAATGAAGCATATGAAGAAAAGAACACTGTCCCTGCTGTGAAACATGGAGGAGGGTCTGTTATGTTCTGGGGCTGCTTTGCTGCATCTGGCACAGGGTGTCTTGAATCTGTGCAGGGTACAATGAAATCTCAAGACTATCAAGGGATTCTAGAGAGAAATGTGCAGGCCAGTGTCAGAAAGCTGGGTCTCAGTCGCAGGTCATGGGTCTCGCAACAGGACAATGACCCAAAACACACAGCTAAAAACACCCAAGAATGGCTAAGAGGAAAACATTGGACTATTCTAAAGTGGCCTTCTATGAGCCCTGACCTCGATCCTATTGAGCATCTTTGGAAGGAGCTGAAACATGCTGTCTGGAAAAGGCACCCTTCAAACCGGAAACAACTGGAGCAGCTTGCTCATGAGGAGTGAGGAGGCCAAAATACCTGCAGAGAGGTGCAGAAGTCTCATTGACAGTTACAGGAATCGTTTGATTGCAGTGATTGATTCAAAAGGTTGTGCAACAAACTATTAAGTTAGGGGTACCATTATTTTTGTCCAGGCCTGTTCCATGAGTTCATTTTTAAAAATAATTCCGTTGAAGCATGGTTGAAAAGCAATGTCTGACTTTCATTGGTTAACATTCATAGAATTCTTATTTATTATTACTTTTGTCAGATTAAAGTGATTTCTGTGACCATTGTGAGTTTTTCTTTCATTGACCGAAGGGTACCAACAATTTTGTCCACGTGTGTAGGTGCCGATTCAATCTGTATTGCGATTCTGTAAATATGATTTATCATGTATCATGAAAATAACCAAGATATTTATATAGAATTTTTAAACATTTTGTCACAATTCTAAACAAACTCGGCAAGTCATTTTCTTCTAAAAATTATTTATGTGATGTAATGAGAAAAGTGAAAGTTAGAAACTACCCTTCAAGTAAGGGTATGGTAAAAAAAAAAAAAAAAATTGTGGGAAAAAAATCACATCAAAATAAAAACTTGTGCAAACTTTTTACCAAATCAACTGCAAAGTACAAAAAAAAAAAAAGATTTAAAAAAGTGTGGCCACATGTGAATTTCTATATAAACTGAAAACTGAAATGGATTGAATGGATAACTGAATGGATTTTTCTCCCTAAAGAATGTGGCATGACTACACTTTTATTAAAAAAAAAAAAAAAAACTCATTAAATTTTAAAGGAGTTTGTCTGGGGAGCGAAAGAGTCCAAGGATAACTTCCAACATGATGCTCCCACCACCATGCTTCATAGATTGCATCTAAATTAATTCTGAAGATCCTTGCCAGTACTTACACAATCACAACTTTACAATTTTTTTAAAGAAAGAATTTTTGAAAATATATTTATTTTCAGGCATAAAATTATTAATAAAAAAACATATACATAACTAAATAAATTAGTAAATATATTTTTTGGTACTTTTTTGACATCTTGAGATCTATTTCAGAAAAGGGCTAATCCCCTTTAGCAATTAGCATCCTATAAAAAATATTGTTTGGTCGTACATCATGTGACTATTAAAGTCAACATTAAAGGATTCTTGATTTCCACAAGTTTATATTTAACCAACATGTCTTCAGTGAAGCATTTTAAAGCTGGGAAGACAGATTTACTCATCAAACCTTAACAGAGCTTCATCAACGCAGATAAAAAAAAAAAAAAAAGTTAGAGCAGTTTTGTTCAAACAGAAAAGTCTTCAGTCTTTCGTTCACCTCGACCCAATGTTTAATGAACAGGCACAAGATCAGCTCTGTCGAAATGGACACGGGCGTCGATGCTGCTGCTGTTTACTTCACTGCCAGCAAACACAAGTCTCATTAACGACGAATTCCCGAGTCTAATCACACGCCTCTGTCGTTTCAAACGCACGCCGGAGAAGCTTTAATCTAATTACAGCTTTGTGCTTTGATATGGAAACGTTTGCGACATTCGTCCCGTGTTTGTACGAATGTGTTTAGTTTATTCGCCAGGTGCTGGATGTGCTTTTGTTGGATTTGTCAAGTTTCCAAAACAATTACACTTTTCTTTTTTTTTTTTTTGCTTATGTTTAGTCACAAACTGTTAAAAAAAAAAAACAACAATCCTGAGGCTGGTGAATGTAATATAATTGGCTGTGCTGTTCAGTTTGGGACGGTTGATAATTAATTGGACGGATTCATTTTTAACAGAATTAAATCAATCTGGCAACCGGTGCATTTTTCACAGATAATAATCTCTTCCAATAATCTGTATAATCCTGATCATGTGACCTCTTCATTTAATAATTTTAATAATCCGTTCAACAGGTAAATAATCTCCTGATCTGATGTTTTCGCTCTTGCTATACGTGATTCATTCGTTCATTCATATTCACCAATCATGGATGAGCCTGACCTAAGCTCAAGGTTGGAGAAGAAATGTCTTCCTCTTTTATTTATTCTGTTCAGTTTTAGAATAAAGCTTCGTAGCAAGCAGAATTACTTTGTATATGTCACAAACGTTATATTCTAATTATAAAAGACGTGTAAACAGTTCAGTTGTAATCGAATGTGAATCTGATTTATGAAATAATTCTATATTGATTCAGATGTCCACAGGAACCTTTTTAAATGCAATACGAGAAGTTATTAAGACATTTTAATAAAAATTAGTCTTAAGAATTCATTTTAAACAAACACATGAACAAACAAACAAACAAACAAAAAAATAGAAAATCCATGATAAAAACCTCTGTATGTACAGTAAATACAGTGAGAACGTCGCTGTCTGAGAAAAAAAAATTAAATTTTTGCTTAATTTTTGTTTTTGTTTCAATATTATTATCAACAGGGAAACTTGTGTGGAACATTAAATAAAAGTAATTTAAAAAGTTACAAATAAAAAGTGTATGTATTAATAATAATTATTAAACAGTAAGAGAATTGTTTTGCGTTCTCAAATGTCATTTTCCCATCTTCCCCCCCCCCAAAAAGTGGTTTTAACCGATTTATTTTGTAATATTTAAAAATCCTATTTCTTAAATAAAACCGAGAAGATCGGCGGTTGTAGAGCATGTTTCACTTCCACGAGGCTTTTTCCAGCTCGTCATTTTATACATTTTTGTAAATCAGTCAACGTTAAATAGAATAAAATGTTTTATAAATGAGAATCTGCTCTTTACACGGGATTTCCATGTTATTTTTTTCTCCTGAACTCAGACAGAACAGTTAACCTTTGCACAGAGATGAAATATTACAGTGTCGGATTTCACTTTTTTTTAAAACGTGATTAGCTGCACAGAGCAGTGCATATCGAAACCCATCAGCCGTGAGGAGAAAGGTTTTAGATGTTCCTTTCAGCAGAATTCCTCACAGCCTAATGGCTTAAGAGACTCCCTGTGGCCACGCCGATCGTTTTATTGAATTATTTACTTCAGTTTCTCGATTCTCCAGTAAATTAGCTACGTGATCCGGATCCTGTGGATATTTTAGGACTATGCTTATTTTCAATCTTTAGTCCAATCTTTAGATCAGTTTCAGCGGAATGTTTTTTGTGTGTTAAGTGACCTATGAATAATCCGAATATATTAAAAACTTCAGGCCGGTGATTAGTATACAGCTGATACTGAATGCTGAGTGGTTGGAGCTGACGAGAGGGGAAATGTGGCCGCTGCTGAGGTTGTTATAGAAAAAAAAATATATATATCTTAAGGCACTTTGCAGCCTGTCATAGTAAAACATCTGTTCACGTTTCTTTCATTTAATCTACATCATTAAATACGAAGAAAATGGGGGGTCAAGACTTTTGCACCAATAAATCCTACAATACTGCAACTCATAAGCCATAATAGTATTATACATTTTTTAATGTTAAATAACCAGGATGAACGAATCAGCTTTCATTACCCTCAGATCATTGTAGTGTTTTACGTAAAAAGGCAAAAGGGGGCGCTATTTTGGAACAGTGCTCAGATCCTTCAGATCGCTGCTAATTATTGAATTATGATTCTTTGATATAGTCTTTAATATTCAGATCCTTTTTACAATAAGCTCAAGATGTTTTCCTGGCATGACAATTTTAGTTATTAAAAAAAAAAATAATAATAATAAAAAAAAGTGCTATATTTACAAGATAACAACAACATTAACATCAAAGGGTAAAAAGAAATAGGTTGTGCTGTTTCTTAGGCAACGTAGGTAGATACTGTAGCTCTACTTAGTTGTCTATCTATCTTAATAAATATAATTAACATAAACTAGGCTTGTTCACATCTCTGAGTTGTCAGCGGTTGTGCAAAATTAATTAGGGAAAATGTTTGCTGGAAAAAAAAAAAGTCTATTAATTATGTTGTTATTTCAGGAAAACATACTTTCATTATCTCCAGATGTTGAGAAAATTATTTCATCATGTCAGAAGATAATGAGATAGCAAAAAAAAAAAAAAAAAAAACTCATCACAGGAAACCTCAATCAATACAACATGGGACAGCATGGCATTCATTTTATTCATTTTTTTTTTCAAGTATAAAATCTGATATTGAGTCCCACAGCTGTCCGGATCGTATTGAGACTCGTGGGTAAGCTGTGGAGATAAAAGCCTCTGCCACATGAATAAGCGTGTGCTGGAGCGTGTAGTGTGTCCGCATTAACATGGAACACTGGAAAGAAGAACACCGAACCCACGATCCGTCTTATCGCCCTCAAACATCGCCAGAGATGTTCAGTTTAGCACACATGAACATTTCACTTTGACAACTCGGTTGGGGTTCAGAATCCTAACACGGCACGGCGGATGTCTCGCCCTGATGCCGGAGCTGTTTTTGGCAATCGACACTCAGTCATTTGAATAATTTCAATTAAAACTCAGTGGCTTTTATATTCACTCATTAAAGCATGACGGACCGAAGTGTGTGTAAATCCCGAAACAATCAGCTCACGCTGCATGACCAGCATTTTCCTCGGAGGCCCCCGAGCTCCGGATTCAGCCGGAACCTTTTTGGAGACTGTCTACGCCTCTGCGCTGGCAATGAAGGAAACCTGAGTGCCAGCTGAACAGGTTTCAAGGCAATTGTAGAGCTCTTTGAGGTGGAAAGATCGTCCTTTATCTGCCTTTGGAAGGAGTGCAGGAGAGGACGTGCCAAATGTGAACTTTCACTTGTTTTCCGCCAGGATCGAAGCGGCAACCAGAACCGGTCCGAGGCTGAAGTGAAGGAGTGATGATGTAATGATGTAATGATGTGCTTTATTCCACCTCGGATACCTGTAGCTGTACGACCGGGGCCGTACTGAGAGATGGATATTGTAGTACATTAACAGCTTCTAGCATCAGCAAATAGGCGTGAGTTATGAATATCCGGCAGGTTTTTATTCACATTATAGAACACGCATTTGACACAGTGAATCATTTTAAACATGACACGAGTGAGTCCTATCCGTGATTCAGTCCCGTCTCAGTCTCCTGTGATCTGCTTGACTCATTCCACAGGGTTCGTGTTTGGATCAGCGAATCTTTGTGACTTTTTTATTCAGTTATTCAGGAATTGATTCAGTCCCATGCTGTTTGATTGATTCATTGAATCAGTGTCTGAATTAGTCAATCTTTTTGTCCTAATAGAGATTCACTCTTGTCATGCTGGTTTGATTCATTGCTGTGTTCTCAGCGGATCATATTTTGAATCAGTGAATCATGATTCAATGATTCACTCGTCAGTCTTTTCAGTGACTCACTTTTTGATTCATCTAACCTTTTAGTTTTGAATTTGAAGATTCATTCCTCTCACATTCATTGGCTCAGTACTCGATTCGGTCTCGTGTTGCAAATCTTTCGGTGATGAATGAGGTTTGCTTGTGTCGCCGAGTCAGTGTGTGAACCAGTGAATATTTCCATCATGACAGGGATCGACTCCTCTGCTTTCCTGGTCAGCAGATGAGTGTCGAACTGGATGCTGGGTTTAACGTTTAAATCAGAAAATGATTCTGTCTTTTTTTTTTTTTTTTTTTTTTTTGCGAAAGCAAATGATTCAGTCAGTGAATCTTTTCAGACATGAACTTGATTCACTTCTCAGTGATTGAATCAAGGAATCATCCGATCAGGACCGAGATTCGCTGTGAGTCAGTCAGTCCGAATGCGAGTGTTTTATTTGGCTTCTTTGTTTTTCAGCAGATCCGGGATTGAATCGATGAATCATTTGGTTATGAATACGATTGACACGTTTTCAGGACACATACCATCAAGTCATAATATAAAACAATAAAACAACAAATAATATAA
>QMIH01000101.1:825503-839720 GCA_003987875.1 Clarias batrachus
TTTTATTATTATTTTTTTTTACAAATGTATATCTGAGAGCTCGTTAGCGATTGTCGCCGCAGCTTCAACATTTGTTACATACATGTTTCCATGACAAACATCTGCAAAGGCTTAGCATTATCCATGATTTAATTTGTTTGTTTGTTCGATTGTTTTTCTGCCGTAATGAGCCGTTATGTAACTTTTCCGTAACGTCTGAGTTCATTCTGCGGATCTGCGTGATGCAACTGTGGAGAAAGTAACTTTTTTTCTTTTGTTTCCATCAACTATATCTCACATGTTCCCACACCTTCAGCGCTGTACGTAGGTGTTAGGAGAGCGCGTGATGCAATAGTGTCAGGCAAGCGGGAACCCGACACGTCTTATTAAAATGACTACGCAATCACGTTCGTACTCATTACCTCGGCTTGCAGCAGACGTTTGGCCGGAGCGCTAACAAGCTGCTAAGCTGCAGATGATTCAGAGGTGAGATCGAGGTGATGTGATGGATGCTGGCGTTTCTATGTACATACGGTTTGTCTTATTAAAAAAAGCAGCAGATTCTCAGTGAAGTGTAAATCCAACATCCTGCATGTGTATGTGCCGTGTATCACAACTAATATAAAGAACATGAGTAAGTACATACGCTTGTATGTTCTTGTCGCTGTGACTTTTCCCGTGCTGAGTAAGGACTCGAGCGCGTGCGTGTGTGTGTGTGTAAAACACTTGCACTGCTTGAGAAGGTCACATATGAATAACGCTGACTGCTCAAGTTCAGCTCTCTATGGAGATGTCCAACAGCGATCTCAGGCTGTGTTCCAATCCCGCCTCCAGCGCGCCCTCGCCCACTTGCCCTCTCCATCGCTCTCCGGTGAGGAATCCCCTTCGCCATCTTAAAGCCTTTCCCCGTACTTTATTAGCTCAAGTGACATTTGTTATACAAGCTCTTAGGGGCTCGAGGGATAAGTCAACATGACTGTAGATGTCAGTAGCGAGAGTGAATTTACCCAGAAGGCATTGCACCAGGATGCCGTTTCTCATTCTCGGAAGAGCTGCTGTTTCCAATCATGAGGAAGATACTGTAATATTTTATTGGATTTACTTTTCTTCCAGTGCAGCTGGTGTAACTTCACTAATGCACTGGCTGCCAGGAGGTTAGGATTCAGCACGGAAAAAAAAAAAAAAAAAAGTTTACTTTGGATGATTGAAAAAAAGATGACAGAGAATTTTAAGTTTTTAAATGTTTTATTTTATGTACCGATGTTTAATTATTTTTTTTTTACGTATTTAAAAAATTGTAAATTGAACACATTTTGGAATTCATGTATTTTTTTATTCTTTATAAAATTCTAATTATTTTTATTTATTGTTAATTTATCAGTGTTTAAAAACTTTTATGTATGTATTTATTGAGATTATTTTTTGTAAATTCATCTTAAACTTGTAAAACTTGTAAACTCATCTTAAGCACTTTTGTATTTTATTAACTTTTTTTTAAAATTCAGTTATTATTTAATCTTTTTTATTTACTGATAATTTACCAGAATGGAATTTTATTTAATTGAGAATTTGTTCATTATTAATATTTTACATATATTTTACACATGTAAACCTTATGATATTCAATAATATTAATAGCAATATACTAATTTTCTGATAGTTTAGTAGTTTTAAAGTAAACATTTAACACATTTGTTTTTAATTTACACATTTAAAAATGTACACATTTATTACACACATTTTGCATTTTATTTATTTATTTATTTAAATGAAACTATGTTCTTATCTAATTTGTATTTACTGGAAATTTATCAGTGTTTTAAATATAGTTGTTTATTTGTTTGCTTGTTTTAAAATATTGTAAACTATGATACCCAGTATTTTGATAATAACTATACAACAACAATTATTATTATTATTATTATTATTATTATTATTATTATTATTATTATTAATACTACTACTACTACTACTACTACTAATAATAATAATATGTAAATATATAATATAATATTTGTAGAATAATAATATATTCTGTGTTGGTCCTCTCGCCCTGACTGCCTGCACTTGGTCCGCTCGTTCACTCCGTTATCACTCGTGTGACGGTCCGCTCTGTCAGAACCGCTTTCTGTTTGCCTTCTTCGAGATAAACTCAGCTTGTGATTAAATGTAAATAATTCACTGAAACCTGTTCATTTTTCTAATCTTGCCTTAATAACGTTGACAGAAACCCTGACGGTCTGTGCCTTTGACTTTTTCATTTAAAAAGAAAAGAAGAAAGTGAAAAAAAGAAAAGCTTCATTTTCTTGTCTGGTTATTTATAGAGAGACGCCGAGGCTCATGCCGTCGCTCTTTACAGTTTTCCGCTGCCGCGTAAAAATCATTTTTAGATTCTTTTACAAAGTTCATGAATTTGAAATAGTTTGCTGTGTCTACAGAAAAACAACAAGTTAAAAAGCCCACTTTAGACACATTGATGAGGTGAACATTTCCAAACGAGGGTTGCAGGTGCATTCGCAGCAGGTACGAGGCGTCCCTGTGGACACACTCACTGGACGGCCACCTGGGAGCGCGGCGCGCTGTTTCCCCAGAATCTGTACACCTCTGAAAAAAAAAAAAAAAAAACATCAGTGCAAAAGGAAGAAAAAGAAATAATAACAAACTGACGTGTACATGTACCTGTAGCTGTATATTCTAAAGCATGAAGCGCGCGCTGCCTAGTGAACCGTGCAGATTACAGAAAAGCAAATGACACGCCGTGTGGAAATCTGTCGTAATTAGAGCATTAACTTGTGTCTATTTCCTCCTCGATTCCCAAACTGCATTGCACCATTAAGCCAAGATGGACGCCCATTTGGTGGAACCCAGTGGCAATGACGAAAATAGTGCACAACGGCCTGCCTGCCAGTGCAGAGCCTGATTTAGGCTTTTCATTCCATTTGCAGTCTGAGGTTATTTTCACACTTTCAGGCTTCTGGGGTTCGGTACGATCGGTGCATGTGTGAAAGCTCTTTTCGACCTCAGGTTTGGTCTAGAAGGCCAGCGCTCTGGAGCTCATCAGGTGTGGAAGATATCATCCATGAGCCGTTGTTGCAGAAACAGTAACATATTAAAAGGGAGCGCGTTAATATAAATGTGGTCTGCTAATTGGGCTGTTCTTCCTTTAGACGCGGGCATGCATAACGGTTTACAAGCTGCTGCGGTTCACGCCGGTCGTGTTTAACATTCCAGACGGCTAGCGAGATTCACAAATTGCATGGAAACAAAATTCGAGCCCTCCCATCAGATGCACTTGTCTGTTGTGCCAGTCTATTTGCATTTCATTTTCTCAGCCACGATTTACATATTCATGTCAATGCGAGAAGAGCGAAGCGAGGATCGGGTCACCCCACTCTTCTGGCGCGGGCGCTTATCTGCGCTCTCCTTGCCGTGATTGAAGCAGTGATGTGAGACTTGTAACGGCGTTATTTTTTCCCTGACACTTTCTCAAGAGCAACGCGTTTTTACAGCGCATTATGCGCAGACGTGATTTCCAAGGGCCATCCTGACACGTAAAAATGAGAGACCAAAACCAGGGTCACCCCAATTCCTTTGTTTACTTTTTCAACAGCAGAATGTAAACTGATTCTTAAAAGGAGAAAGACATCATCAAGCCGTGCTGGATGTAAAAGCAAAACCAACTGCTGAAAGCCTCCGCAAGAACGTGTGTAAATAATGTTAGATGCAATAAATAAATGTCACAAAAAAACATGACTTAATAATGGAACAAAAAGTGCTCAGGAAGATGTCAGATTGGGAGCCCACGCACCTCAGCCCGTCTTTTTCACCCTCCCTCGAGAGGAAAAGGAATGAGGAGCAAGGTCTTCTGGGTTCGTCACAAATTTAGAATATCGAAATTTACAGATTTTTTTCCTGCCATAATACGTTTTGTATAAATTAAGTTTAAATCAAGTTTAAAATAATTAAACCTACTATAAACGCAATGCCACCATATTAAAAAAAACAAATAAAAGTTTGCATGCATGTGTATTGAGAGTAAAAATGTTCGGTACCAGTCAAACGTTTCGACAGTCAAACCTTCTTAGTCAATGTTTTTTGTTTAGTGATTCATTTCCCACATTCTAGAACGATACTGGACATTTCAAAACTATGAAATAACACATATGACATGATATAATTAACTAGCAACAACAAAAGTTGTTATTTTATGTCGAGTGTGTTTGTAAACCCCATCGAGCTCCATGATGAAACTATCTCTCATGAAGACCTTCCCAGGAAAGTGAGACCAAAACATACTTAAGTTCATTTAGAGTCACCAGCCTCAGAAATCACCAGTTAACCTCAACCAGCACCTCAGATTGGAGCCGTTATGAAGCTTCACAGAGCAGAAGGAGCAGATATACATCTCAATATCAACTGTTCAGAGGAGATTATTGTGTGTTTTGGATAAACGCCTTCAGTGTTGTTTTACAGTGTAGAGAGAAATAAACATCAGGAACGAGTATGGAGTTAGAATAAGGGGCGTACAAACTTTTGAGCGGTAGTATATGTAATGAAGACTTATAAATATAGAAATGTAATACAAGTGCAAGGTATTGCTTCAATATATTGATACATATGAGTCTATTTAAAATATTTCACCACCGGACTGAGAAAGAGGTCTTTCATATCGAACAATGAAAATCACTTGGAGCTCAATATCAGATAAATCTATGAGGTTGTGGTGCACTACGGAAGGGGAAGGAGGACCCATGGCCTACCATCCAGCGAAAGAAAGTGAAGATGGATTGCTTGTAAAGAGGAGCCAAATCGATAACGAACTAGACTGGAACCACAACACTGTAGAACACAAGTATATCTTAGATATCACATTCACAAGAATTAGACTGACCTTGACCACTGACCCATTAAATGGGGTCAGTTCATCCTCCTGGCCAAATAAACATTTTGAATAAAGTGTCTCTTGTCCATCCTGAGATATCGCTTCACAAGGATTGGATGGAATAATGTGAGGTCACAGCGACCTTGACCTTCAAGAAACTGTACTCAGTTTGTCCTTGAGTCAAAGTGAATGTTTGCGCCAAATTTAAATTTTAATTTAGGTCCCCTCAAGGTGTTGGATGGCAAAAGGTGTCACCTTTTGCCACCTTTGCCCTTTGATTACCAAAATCTAATCAGTCAATCTTTGAGCCCAGGTCGACATTGATGCCAATCTTGAAGAAAATTAACTCGGGGTACTCCTGTGATATTGCGATCACACAAAGTTCCTCCCATTTGACCACCAAAACGTAGGCAGTTCATCATCCTTGAGTCTCAGTGGACAGTTGTGCCAATTTTAATGAAACCCCTCAAAAGGATTCTGGAGACATCACAATCACAAGAATGGAACGGACGCAAGGTTACAGTGACCTTGACCTTGAACCCTTGAACTAAAAAATCTAAGCAATTTCTCCTTCTGGACAAGTGAACATTTGTGTCAATTTTGATGAAGTTCCCTCAAGGCTTTCATGAGATATCACGTTCACAAGAACGGCATGTACAGTACGAACGGACAACCCGAAAAAAAACAGAAGGCTTTCCACGGCACAGGGGGATAAAAATGAAGAAGAGGAGGAGTTAGTGTGTGTGTGTGTGTGTGTGTGTGTGTGTGTGTGTGTGTGTATAGCAAATCATCTGTAAATCTGGCTAGAATTTGTAGTTTGGTTTACCCATGGAAACGTTTACACATCACTTTACAAAAAGACAAATCTTCCACCTTTTGCTGCTTGTATTCGGGTTTGACCTCCCTGCAGAGGGTAAATCAGTCAAGCTACAGTATGTTTTTGGTTTGCAGCATTTGCTTGATTTCATTTTAAACTAAAATGAAACACAGACCTGCACCGTGTCCGAAACCAAACAACCAAAAAAATCTAAATGTCAAGATGAATGTGATTTCTAACAGGATTTGAACTGGTCATTTCTTTAGTTTGCTAATAGATAAGATTCGGATGCAAAGATAGATAAAGAATCATAAACCTTCAGAGCACTTTAGCATAAAAAACCCAGATGACATGCTAATGCTAAGTGGAACCTCTAGCTTAAATAGTGGTGCTAATCAGGGGAGAGACGAAACAGAGTCATGTGACACTGAAGGGACGCTAATTAATTCCTTGCTCGCCGTGCTCGTGTGATTTCTTTTACTTTTTTCTTCTGTCCACACACCGAGAAACCAATCTAAAGAAAACGTCAAATGAACCAAAAGACCTAATTAGACTCTGGCTCTTACTTAATGACCGGGGTTCAGATGCGAGCGGTGACTCCCGATGAGAAGCCTCGCGTTTTGTTTTTCCCCCCGTCACTCCGCGCTCTCATTTTGACCTGCACTACTCTGTCAGCTTTGCTTGTTTGGATTTGTGTTGCTTCACTTGAATAAACTGCAATTGCATCAACCTGCCTGCCCCGGTGTTCCCGCAGCAACATCACCATCGCTGTAGCTGTCACCGGATCGAATAATAAAGGTGTTCTTCCTTAGGAAACGGAACACCGGATACGAGGTTGTACTGTAAATGTTTTCCAAGTGCAAAGAGAAGGTCACGAAATGAGCTGCTGCTTCAGAATGATTACTCCGGCTGAATTTAAATAGGGTAAATGATGCGTGATTTGACTTCAACGCAAGACTTGAAACTTCACAGAAAACCATTAGAAGGGCTCTAAAGGGTTTGTTTGTCGGATGCGGTTCAGATGCTGCACTCGGCCCTCAGAATGTTCTCCCCGTATAGTCTGTCTCAACCTGATAGTCAGTCAATGATCGCTAGCTCTACTTGCCTTGCTTCGTTCGTGACTGGATGGACACATTAGCCCATAGAAACCATGTCCGTCCTAGTGCCTTCACTTCGTGGCGTTTATCATTGCCACTTCTTTAGATTATTTTGAGATATTTTGAGATATTCTGTCCCATGGCTTGTTCTAGTTTGTGGTTTGCTCGGAGGATTTGCATTGTTGTATTTGTATCTAGATATTGTGAATAAATTGTTAGTAGGACGTTGGACGGGTTTGCCTCTAGGGGCGCGGTGGGATTCCTCCAGGTCATCCAGTTTCCTCCCAAAGTCCAAAGACATACAGAAAAGGGTGTTGTTTTGTGTGTGTGAGCGTGTCTGCTTGTGCCCTGCAACGGATTGGCACTCGGTCCAATGTGTACCCTGCCTCGTGCCCCGAGTCCCCTGGGATCGGCTCCAGGTCTCCCATGACTCTGTAAAGGCTATAAATAATGAGTTAGAGGGGTTTTGTTTTTTATTTTTGGACCGTGCCGCCTCCTATCCTGGCCTAAACTTCGTTTTTAATGGTACTGTAGGACCTTCTTTCTAGTGCATACAGAAGTTCACATATTTGTTACTATGGTTACTGTAGGTGTGGTCTGCACCTTTATGTTCACGATAAACTTGCCAATGTGTTTAAAGTTTGCTTTCTTGTGCATGACATCAATTTAAAGCTTTGGGACAGTATTCATGATGAACCTGTTTCTGCTGTGATGATATTTGAGGTTGGTTCATTTGTTACTTCATCGCTCGTACACTACAGTGGATTTTAGTGGATGTCTGGCAGGTCTTTAGCTCAGACGTGAATGTTCAACTTCCAGCTTATGGATCCGCCATGTCCGTATCAACGAGTTAAACGTACACATATCCATCATCGAGCTGGAAACTGAACATTAAACACCGAACATGTCGTGTCGCCGCTGTACAGGATCTGTGCAGATATAATACACACAGCATGTCGTAAACGAGAGGTCGGATGATCCTATCAGATTTTGCGCACATTTATCATTAATCATGTGTATCGCGCGGCCGGGAGCCGAGTTAAAAGCTAAGCAGGCGTGATAATCGATTTGCGCAGTCAAGCAAAGCTAAACTGGCTTAAGAGCTTCCAGTAGAGGATCTAATATAAAAATAAATAAACTCTGCCATCAGCGTGAGCAAAGATTCTTTACTGAATTCTTAAACCTGCATGCTGTCGATTTATTATGGATTTATTATGAGTCTCCAGTGTCAGAGCTTTTCACACTGAACAGTAACATGACAGGGCGCATGGCTTATCTTCATCATCATCATCATCGCTTTCAGAACATAGGAACAGAACTATGGTGGCCATCTTGGACCACTTTTCATCTCAAACAGTCTCAAACTATCAGAAACCGCAGCATCAAGCAAGACGTACAGTAACACGAATCATACTAAAACAAAACAAAACCAAATAACTGTGTTTTCTCTTTGTGTAATTATGGCTCCCGTTTCAGTCTAGCTGCTTTTGTTCCGCTTGAACAGTAAATAATGAGAGATTCTGATTCACTTTCTCTTCCTCACTTACATCTTTGTCTCTCCCAGCAGACATCTTGAAAGCTGGATGAATAAGTCACTGTGTGCTCCTGAAAGGCTCCGTGTTACTGTTTAGAGACAATCAGGACCTTCACACTGTTTAAACACGACTCCGTCTCTCCCTCCGTCTCTCTCTCTCTCTCTCTCTCTCTCTCACGCTGGTATCGAGAACTGAAGAAATCCCCGTGTGGATCCTTGAGGCATTTCCAGGCTGTATGCAATTCATTAGATTCTCTTTTAGGATATTTATACTCTCCTGTAGTTTCTGTAGCACAGATTTGTGTCGTGTTGAGAACGGTGGCGTGTTCTCCGTCAGAGGAACCGTGCTTGGGTCTTCTGGGACAGTAATTCAACTTTGAATGGACTCACCTGAAGGAATATTCAAGGTTCACACATTTACATTTAGAGCTTTCGGCAGACGACCTTATACAGAGCGACTTGCATTTCTATCTCATTATACATCTGAGCGGTTGAGAGTTAAGGGCCTCGCTCAAGGGCCCAACAGGGACAACAGGATTTGAGCCTGGAACCTTCTTCATCAGTAGTCCATCCCTTAACCACTGAGCTTCTCTTGCCAGATATTGGGCATATTAAACCCTTAAAGAACTCTTGAAGAACCATTATATTTTTGTTGTAGCATCTTGGTCCCGTCTCGCTCTGAAGGGTTCTTTAAGGGTTCATTCGGTGCACTACGAGTTCTACTTGTGATCTTATCTTTCTCTCATCACATCTAGTGGCTCGGACAATATGCTATATTAATAAATGAGAAACGTTCTCCTTTTTATTTCCTGCTGGTTCTTGTGATCATGCTTTCTTCATCTCTTGCTAACATTTCTACTGACAGCATCACATCTACGAGGCTTTTTTTTTTTCCTGATTATTGAAATCTGTTCTGATTAACAGTAATCCTTTTCTCCGCGAGCGGGTCCGCATTGTTGCGCTCCTCAAAGCAGTGGCATTGTTTCATATTCCCCGCGATCCATCAGACTGTCTCCGTTCACTTTTACGCTAACGCAGAGAGACAGCTCCATCCCACACGCAGCACGCCATGTTTTATGGATGAGCGAAGCACCGGCCGTAATTTTTTTTTCTTTTAACGCCGCACTGACACGGGCAGAGCTGCAAGCAAGCGCGAAAATCTGCATCTTTAATGAGAGTTTTCACCAAATAATTGGGTCACAGGTAACTGACATCATCATCATCATCATCATCATGATCATCATGTCTTGGAAAATGGAGATGGCAGGTGGTCAAGAGCAAAAAAAAAAGTGCAAGAAAGTGTAATTTTTTTTTTTTAATTCCCTTGTGTTGACACTGAAGACTCCTTCCACAAATACAGCTTATAAATCTATCGCTAAGTCCGGTAGCCTGCTGACATTCTGTACTAGATCATGTACAGTACTATGCAAGGCTTCTAGCTAGCTTTCTAAAGCTAATATTGTCATGCTGCAGAAGATTCAAATTTAAGGAAAACATTAGAGATTTCTGGCACATCCTAAAAAGTTGAAACGTGGACTTGGTTGTCCGTAATGGTTTGTCTTGTTAACATTAATGCTTTTTGGTTCTGATGCTAAGCAGAAGACACCTAATGGAAAACCAGTATGTTCTGATGGAAACCATTAGAAATGCTGTATTTTTAAATATATTTTGTCCACATTTTTGCTCTAGATGTTCTGGATGCTTAGTTGATGCTGAGTTTCCTGATCTGCAGTAACGCCTCAATATAAGGAAGGAAATGGCATTCTGCAGTATCTCGAAAGGTTTGCTGGAAATTGTAGACTTTCTACTATTTATTCTGGCATCCCTGCGTGAAACCACTACCCTGCCATTACAGTGACAGGAGGGGATGGAGCTGAGGGCTCATGGTAACCTTTCTGACAGATAGAAAGAGCTTAAAGAAAGAGGACAACAGTAAAGAAACAAGTACACGCCATGGAATTGTTTTCATGCTTGCTCAGAGATTCGTTATTTTTTTTCGTCTTTGCCCAAAGATCATAATCCGAAACCTGGCTGTGGACCGTCAGTTTGCTCTTTTTGTTCAAACCTTTTCTCCAGAACACATCAAATTATACACTGACCCAGAGGACAGAATTGAAGACCGGTTCTACAGAGCCTTCACCAGTTGTTATAAAGCGCATCAGGAAATGAATCAAAACCTCGAATCCAAGGACGAAACCGCCTGACCCGACGGTTGTGACAGCACGGAGTTTCACACCGTCAGATTCGATTGACCGAGTCGACTTTGTCTTTGTCTTTCTAACGAGATTTAGAAAATGTTCTCGAGTTTCGAAAATGTCTTCCTTCAAATAAAAATCCAGACATTCCGTTTCAATCAATCACAAAGTCTGTTCACAAATTACTGCAGGGATAAAAACCTTAGAATCGAGCGACCCTGAGCGTTCATCCGACAAAACGCTAATTTTCTTGCCGCGTTTTTAAAACTCTTGGCGTAAATGGGTCGCTGATTCCCGAGACGAGCGAGATATTTAAAAGTGAGAGAGTTTAGGTTTAGCTTTAGCTTTATCATGCATAAATATTCAGGTCATCTTTGTGCGAATGGGATCAGCCGCGTGAGCGCTGGGAGCTGGAGGGGTAGGCTGGTGAGCAGAAGGTAGCGAGTGACTGGCACCAGAGAACCCTTAGTGGTTTAGGTTGCTAAAAAAAAGAAATTATGAAATATATAAAAAGTCGCACGGTAATTAATGAGTATTCTTATTTTATCAGTAAACATATTACAGGATTGTATACACTGATCAGCTATAGCATTTCATAACACTATAACACATTATAACCACCTAAAGGATCGTTTGACTTTGGAGAACCTAAATATGAGGAACCTTCCAACTTCCCTTAGACTAAAGAAGCTTCTTGGATGAGTAGTGAAATGTTTCTACTGAACAAGAAATTTCAGACTAGCCTCAGTCCAAATGACATGACTCGACTTACAGATAACCTCACCGGGATGCCTGTGAATCCTCACAGATCTTATAATCACCTACCTGTAGGTTTTGGGTTCTTCAGGTGGTACAGTAAGCCATGAATTCTTTTCACCTGCTCTTTATTCTTCCACCCATCCCGAGGCATCTGGAGATTGTACCAGCTTCAGTAGACCGAGGCCGACCCTGCGAGGTTCCTGAGGCATCCAGAGAAGGACCTGCTCCAACTGGATTCTGCTTCATGATGGTTTGGAACTACACATGCTGCTCCTGAGCTCCCAGTGATCCAGACCCCCATCTGCCCTCTGCACCTGCTGACTCATCCCTGTGCTGAAACGGACTTCATGTTAATTTAAATATCTTCTGTTATATCGAACTTTCATCTGCATAACGCACATGTTATACAATTTCTGTTATCCGTTATCACCCAGATGAGGATGGGTTCCCTGTTGAGTCTGGTTCCTCTCAAGGTTTCTTCCTATTGCCATCTCAGGGAGTTTTTCCTTGCCACTGTCGCCGTCACCCTTGGCTTGCTCATCAGGGACAATTTCATTATCTAGTCAGATTTTTCTTAAACATATATACATTTCCATAAGTCTTCTTTTCATTTTCTTTTCATTTCTGTGAAGCTGCTTTGAGACAATGTCCATTGTTAAAAGCGCTATAGAAATAAAATTGAATTGAATTGAATTGAATGGGTACTCTTGATCCTCTCACCAGTTTACTTGTTATACAGTTATACAGTAGCTGGTCAGTTCATGTTTAATATTAATTTCCAGATGTTAAGAACATACTTATTCCAATAATATGGTCCTTTTACCTGTTTGGTTTAAGCAAATATATAGTTTATATAAAAGCGGTCTCTATTTTCTAAAGGCATTTGTTTGTTGTTCTTTGTGTGCTTTTACTCCTTTGGTCGGACACCTTTGTTTTCCTTGTAGTCGCGTCTTGGCTCTTCTCCTGTCACTGATGGTCTATGAATTAATTGTTGAGTCTCAGTTTCCTCGCAATGCCGCCGTTATTTTCTGTTCCATCTTTCAATGAGCACATGGAAACCCTAATTAAAATGACTACTGTAAAATGAACTGAAACGCATTTCCTGAATTACAGCCACACGTTCAACCTCATGAAGCAGTTATAGAAGGAATTTACTGGTGTATCTGGTATCACTAAGTGAGGATGGGTTCCCCTTGGGCTGGTTCCTCTCAAGGTTTTTTCCTCTTCTCATCTCAGGGAGTTTTTTTTTTCCTCCGCACCATTTCCTCCACCTTGATCATTAGTGACAAACTGATAAATGTTTATATTAACTGCATATACAGTACAGAGCAAAAGTTTGGACACCCCTTCTCATTCAGCGAGTTTTCTTTCTTGTGTTCTTTATTGTGTTCTTTAGCCCAAACGCGTCTCTTCTGCTTGTTGTCTGTCCTTAGCAGTGGTTTCCTAGCAGATCTTCTAGCATGAAGGCCTGATTCACACAGTCTCCTCTTAACAGTTGTTCTAGAGATGTGTCTGCTGCTAGAACTCTGTGTGGCAGGTGACTCTTGGTCTTCCTTTCCTGGGCCGGTCCGCATGTCAGCCGGTTTCTCTGTAGCGCTTGATGCTTTTTGTGACTGCACTTGGGGACACTTTCAGAGTTTTCCCAATTTTTCCGACTGACTGACCTTCATTTCTTAAAGTAATGACGCCCGCTCGTTTTTCTTTACTTAGCTGCTTTTTTCTTGCCATAATACAAATTCAACCTCTTTGAATGAGAAGGTGTGTCCAAACTTTTGCTCTGTACTGTCCATTTCTTTATATTGTTTATATCCTCAACCTAAAATAGTTAGGAGCCAAATCTGAACTATTTTCATGACATATTCAGGTGAACCCACATAGAAATGCTGATGTGGAAACTGGAGCTATGCAGACAAGAGACGTAGCTAACTTTGCTAGCATTATCTGATGAGGACAAGGACAACAGAGTGAGAAAAAGTCAGGGATTTTTCAGGTTTTCTTGTCAGTTGCCAATCGTTCCTTGACTAGCCGGTGAGATGTGTCATGAGTCACTGAGTCCTGACGTGACATATACGTTTCAAAAGCAAATAGAAAAAAAAAAGGACCTTCTTATTGTAAAAACAGGGCGAACATGAGAGTACAGCAGGACTGCGGGTGGACGACACGTGAACGGAGCCTTGCTGTACTTTCACGCGAGCTCATGTACTCTTGTGCCGAGCAGCCAGACATACTGTAACAGAGGAGAAGTCTAACACAGGAATAGAATTCTTCTGGATAAAACCATTAAGCACATTGACCATCTTTACAGCCCCGATCTGGAACCCTGAGCATGCATTTAGATTTAATCATTTGTTTTCAATATTGCACTGAAATTGCTACTTGCTCAGTAACGATTCAGGGAAAAACTATTTCAAAATGATGTAACCTCTACACTTCATACTGTATTATATTGCAAAATAGACAAGCGCATCTCTGTCCTTTATTCATTAAAAGGTTGATTAATCGTTCCTTAAAGGTGGATTTAAGGTTTTTTTTTATGCATACAAAAAAAAAATGCTTTTCATCCCCTGATCTACTCAATCCTGATCCAATTTCACACCTGGAGCAATAATAAGAATATTTTTGAAATCTAATTTAATAGTATCGTCGTGTCCAAATAGGGTTGTTCGGAACATTCTGGGAGTGTAAATGAAGTGTGAACATGTGAGATGTGAGCGAGCTGTGAGATGTGTAGCCCTAATTAGCCTGCTTTTGACAGACACGGTGTGCTGGCACATCTCAGCCTGCTCTGGAAGACGACATGGCACCATGAGCCAGAGGACAAGAGTGGACCATAGAGAGGCTTCAAAGCCTGGCCAAAGAGCTGTTGTCGTCCTGCCAGGCTAAATGCCATGCACAAGCAGAGGAGCTGAGGGAAATCACCAGGCTGGACCAGGGCTTCCAACAGCAGGGGGGGG
>QMIH01000101.1:839827-855334 GCA_003987875.1 Clarias batrachus
TTTTTTTTTTTTTTTTTATCGTGTATGCTGTAGACTTTTGGAAATGATTGAAACTTGTTCTACAAGGCCCTGGGTCAGGGGACTCTGGGACAAATGTGTTGGTGGGACTAATCCCATCTGTTTTTTAATGATAAAGAGATGGAGTTTTATTTTTGGCATTTTTTTGTAAACTTCTTAAATTGGATTACTTTGGATTTCGTAGACCCAGAAGTACAAACATACAGAATGTTCTAACGAAGTGGGAAAGGGTTATTTTCCTTCGACCCCAGCGTGTACTCCTATGCGTCTTCTAAGTGCCAGTTGTGTGTCATGGGATTACACGGATGCTATACCAGGAACCTTTGGGGAAAAATCTTAGGGTACAGTTTAGATGAGGTGCCAACCCAGTGCAGGGCACGACCACACAAAATGCCAAACTTCATAGACCATACATAGACCAGACCATAGACTTTGGACAGATTACCCTGAGATCTTTGGACTGTGGGAGGAAACCAGATTACACTGAGGAAACCAACAGAAAAGAGCAGAATGGAGATTTAAACCCCAAACCCCGGAGAAGTGACATCACTAACCACTAAGTCACCATGCCGTCATTAACATTAATAGGTTGATTAATATCTTGATCGCCACTGAACCAGACCTGAAGAACAGAAACCAATGTTTGATATTGTACAGGGTGACATGGAATGCATTTTTAAAGAGTTAGCACATAACACGACACGTGTTGGTCATTTGGTTGATTAGCTTCCTGCTCTTGTGTTTCATGCCATGGTGGTGAGCTTCAGTCAACTATTATAATAATCAGGTCTACTACTTTATTTGTCATCTTCTTGTTTTCATGACCTGCTTGAATGCTTTGCTTTCCTCCAGATGATGATCTCCACACTACATTCTACACATGAGGACGACTTTAAAGCACTCAGGCAGGATCAGGCTGTGTCTTTGGTCTGTGACTGGGTTTTGGTCTTAACATCCACCGAGCGAGGCTTGTAGGTGAGCTCCTTTAGACGACGAGATGATGGTGTGACTTCCTGCCAGAGATTGAATGAACCATTTTTATGGATTCAAGCCTACTCGAGGTTTGTGTGGTCAGTGGGAGTGAGAACGAGTGTTTCGCACCCTCTGATCTAGCCCGGAGAATTCATTCACGGCTTAATGTCTGAGAATTACATCGTAATTTCTCTCCATGGGGATTAGATTTGTTGAATAGAAGGCAGTGGGTGTATCGTGGCCGCGTCTGTGTGTGGCCAAGAGAGAGTGAGGCGCAGCGAGAGTTCTTTCTTTGACAAATAATAAAGTGGAAGCCGGCAGTTTGAGGACACGGAGGCAGGAATGGCACTAAGAGCTCTGTTGATATATATGTTTTTGTAAAGTGAAACTACAGAGCTGAACACATTCAGGGTTGTTCAGTCGGTCCTGTAGCCATACAACATAGTCGCTCTCTATCGGAAAGTGGTTCCGAGGCTACAAAGCCTTTAATTATCCAGTGATCGCTCGATGAACTCCTGAAGAACACTGGAAGAACAGTGCTGATGTCGCACAAAATCCATCGACAGGGAATCCTTTCTCATTCAGTTTAACACACAACACTTTAAGGTTCCTTCACTTCAAGGCGGACTCGAACAAACCAAACTGTACAATTTAATTTGGCATTGAAACTTAAAATCATCGTCTTTCATCTGTTCATTAGTGAGTATTTTCTCCCTGGACCCAAACCCTGGAGATACCAGGCGACGGTGCTGATCACTAAGCCACTAAGCCAAATTATTTTCTATGTTTTTTTTTGTGTGGGTTTGGATTTACCACAATGTCCATTTTTGCATAAGTTATGTAAAAATTGCAAGAAAAACAAAACAAAACAATTACTACTACGGTTTATTTATTTTTCTTTCAATTTATTTACATGTAATACGATAGTTTTTGATACATGATTCATTACACTTTAATTGAAATTTTGACACTTGAATTTTTCCTCCACATGATGCTTAGGTTTAGCGCTTAAGTTTAAATGGGTTAAGTTTGGGACGTTAAAAAAAAGAGCAAAAAAAAAAAATTAATAAATAAAATAGTAATGTATTGTTTTTCAACAACCACAAAACAACAACAACAACAATAATAATAATAATAATAATAATAATAATAATAATAAAATTGATTATGCAAAGTGATTCAGTTCTCAATTACAAATCTGCCTATTAGGGTTTTGCAGTTTATTCTTATCTTATCACTCTAAATGCCCCCAGGAGCAGACGGGGCAGACGGGGCAGACGGGGCAGCTGGCGGATACTTATTTATGATCAGGTTTGAAGAATGTGCTGTTTGTAATTATGAAACGTTATAGTTTGCTGAAGGAGACACTGGGATTTGGGGATCAGGCAAATCTTTATCAGAGGACAAATCTCACCTCTTTACATTTAGGCATTTGGCGGACTCTTTCATCATCTGAGAGAGAGAGAGAGATTAATAAATATGGATGGAGTAAAGATGGATATGAGCGTTCTCTTCTTTCCTTTAACTGTCACTGTGGAGTTTTAATGCAGGCAGAGGCACAAAGCGCTTGTCATTTATTCCTTCACTGTCGAGTCTGTCACCTTCCATTTACATTCAAATGGCTCGAAATCTTCCGCATTTCACTTTCAATATCTCCTCCAACGGCTTTTCCTGCATTTTTTCGAAGGAGGCTGTTTGAATTTTTATGACATTTTATGTCCCCTTTTTCTCATTTTTTGTTAAAGAGCATTCCTAGTGCTCTCAAATTCTGGATTCTCATTGATCAGAAGATTGATTAATTAACATGCTTAGTCTAATTGGACAATCCCGGTATTTTATTTAAGCAGATTCATGGAAGGAGCCTCCAGTGTCAGCACTTTGTCAGAGTCAGAGCTAAAGCTGTATGGTTTTCTGATATCCGGTCGTTACTGTGGTTCAAGAGGCATAAAACATTTACGGAGGTGATGTTATACTGTAGCGAACACACATCAGCACATCACTGATTCTTTTCCTGTAATAGCACAGCACAGCGTGTTTTATTCCTTACAGACTGTGCAGAAGAGTGTATCCGGGTGGTTCTCTGTCAGTCGTCACTGATCTGCTTTTGTAATTATACAAGGGACGGCCTCGGAGAAATGAGAAGAATAAAGGAGTTTTCAATGCAGCTACGCTCCTTTTGTTTTTGTAGAGACAACACTGAACACTGGCGCAATTTCTCTCTCAGCTCTCCGACTCACTTTCACCACAGCTGGGCTACAATACAAGACAACACACAATACATCTTTCCTCCCAGGATTCATTTTTCACATTACATTTTTAAGTGTAGTTATAATACATGATTCATTTATTTCTAATAATATTTTTACACATCCATTTTTTTACTTTAATTTTTCCCCTAATAAACCTTTGTTTACATGATTTATTTATTGTACTTGCATTTTTATATACTTTATGGTCATTGTATTATATATTTTTTTTTTTACAAGAAAATTATTTTAATTTGTAAATTTTGTAAAATGTATTTCAAGTTAAGAGTTTTACACAATTATTTTGGTTCTTTTTAATTTTATTTTTTACACATGATTATTTTAAATTTTTTATAGTTTTTTCTATAAAAAGATAAATTTAGTTATAATAAAAAAGTACAAACACTAGTTTACACATGATTTATTTTTAGTTGTAATATCAAAAAAAATATATCTAATACATTCATCATATAATTAAATTATATTTAAGTTTTACCTGTAATTTACATTATATATTCTATTTTTTTGTATATATATATGTGTGTTTTTATTGTTTTATATGACTTATTTATATTTAATTGCACATTTTAAAAACTATTTATTTAAGGGTAGTATTTACAATTTATGTATTTTATTTATTTATTTATTTATTTATTACGTTTTCATACTATTATTTCTTTCTTTCTTTTTACAATTAATATTTATATAAATTTTACACAATTAATTTTACATTTAAATGTTTGCATACAATTTTTTTATTTTTATTATTTTTATTTATAATTATTTTTACCTTCATACTATTAGATGATTTCTAGGTAAAATGTTGCTTCTCATTTATGTTCCCTATTTATTGATTGATTTATTCATCACGTATCAATAAAACTTTTGATGCTTTTTAAGAAATTAAACCTGAAGAAACACTAGATGTGGAGGAAACAGAGTATTCCTCAAGCTTCTTTAATTTAATTTACAATAATTAAGCATTCAGATTAGCCTGATGTCTTAAATAAACGTTAATGAGACGTTTACGGAGTGTGTGCTTGGTAATAAAGTGTGCGGCCGTTAATCAGGCCTGAAGCACGCGGTGCGGCTCGGCGCTAGCAGAACCCTGGGTGATTCAGTGCTCTCAAAGTTCTTTGTTCAATACACGGCCGAGACAAATCGCGCGTCTGGACGATCAATCTTCGCCACCCGTCATTAGTTACACCCGCTCTTTGAAACGTATCGCTTTGGGGACATTAGATTTTAAAAATGCGCCTGCTTTCTTATCGGACTGATGTGATTTCAGCTCCTGTGACTGCTGATAAATATGAACGTATTCCCATTTGGGCTGGAGTCTGCTACTTTACTGAGATTTATGGATCTGTTCCTGTTTTTTATTAGATAAAAGAGATGCTAGAAAGGGAATTATGGGTAACATATATATATTCCGAGGTGGACGGTTGCTGAACTTAAAGGCATTAAGGAAATTACCTTAATGGTTTGTAATACAACATGGGAATGGAGCATGGGAGTATGGATACAGGGTTTCATTTCAAATGACTCAGTTTTATGCTGTTTTATACACACTGACTCGCTGTTTTCCAAAGTAAGTATGAAATTACCCGCCGTAGCCACAACAATGTAAAGGAAAAAGCCTCAACTAAAAGAAAAAGTAAAGAGTAAATGGACTGTTCAAATGGACTTGCTCGGTCCTCCTGCTCCCTTTGATGTTCCTTCTCATTGGATCGTACGTGTCACATGGCATCACTTCAGCCACATACCATGTGACACGTACATGGCAGCTACATCAAGTTTAATAAAAACTTGCGCGTTCCTGGAGACAGAAAGTAAAACACTAAAGAAACACAGTTTCTTTCCGCTTTCCTGTTTCTGATGCAAAGTAGCTGGTGACTTTCAGACTTCTGTACTTTTCTTCTCAATCTGTAGACCTTTCCCCTTCTCAAACCCTGAGGTGTTACCGTAAATCTCTCCCCTGACAGTAATCTGGGGGTCTAGTGGATAAACTCTTCCCATTTCAGCTCTGAGAGGTGTTATAATAACAGCAGCAGCATGGTTGTTACCCGGCGTGAGCAGAACCTCAGAACGGTTCCTGTGGGACGCTTTGAGCTGAAGCAGAGGTTCTGCAGCGTTCATCATTCAGCCCGGTTTACAGTAATACACCATATTGCATTCCAGGAAGAGTTCTCATTCTAATGTGTGCGGTTCAGTTTGAATCCTGCTGCGTGAGATTAGATTTCAGGTTACGTCTCTTTTGATCTTCGAGCCAAATATGGACTGTGAGCTCGGATGAGTTTGCATGTGAAGGTCTTCTATGATGCTTTGACATGTGCGGTGTGGAGCGTGTTCTCCATCTCGGTGTGGTGAGTACACAGCAATTACTGTCTGTGCATGGTGAATCGACTCTAATGCAGGAAGTGAACGAACCAAAGGAATCGAATCCGCTTGGATTCGGACTTGATAATGAGGCTGTACTGTTCATGAATGTGACTAATGAGCCTGTACCGTTTAATGCTAGTCTCTGGTGACAATGCAATTACAAAAAATGCGTTCTACGTTGGCATAATCTAATTGTCCTGATTCTGATTTACACCCTGGCTACAGTTTGGTAATCAGGAGTTTACCTGTGATTACAGCGTGGTTAGTCTCTGGAGCGTTTCGACCCAGCTCTAATTGCTGCATAAATGAACAAATTGAACATAATAGCCCCTTGTCCACCGAAACGAAACCGCTCAATCTAACGTTGATTAGCGCTCCAGATGAAAAACTCAGTACTCCAGAAGTGTGACATACGAGTCATGTAAGAGATAAAGGTTACGTGATGGGATGAAAGAGATGTTCCACAAAACAAAGCAATTTTGTTAATTTTTGTATTGCATTTGGATGACCTCTAGGTGGCACAGTGGCTAAGCGGTTAGTTAGCACTGTCGCCTGGTACCTCCAGGGTCCGGGTTCAATTCCTGCTTTTGGTGAGTGTTCATGAAGTTTGCATGTTCTCCTCGTGCTTGGTGGGTTTCCTCAGGTACTTTGGTTTCCTTCCACAGTCCAAAGACCTGCAGATTAGGCTAACTGGCATTCCCAAATTGCTTGTAGTGTGTGAATGAATTTGCGAGTGTGTGTATGTGTGCACCCTGCAATGGATTGGCACCCCGTCCAGGGTGTACCCCGTCCCGTTCCCTAAGTCTTCTGGAATAGCCTCCAGGCCCCCTGTGACCCTGTATCTATCAAAGAGCCAACAGCTTTTTACTCCATCTGGCTGAAGGTAACCAAGACAATCTCGGCCATTACTGGAAGAGACGCTTCCTCGATATCCTTCTCCACCTGGCAACCTCCAACCAGTTGCCTGGAATCACCTTCCTGCTTTGTCAGCTCCATCAACCTGGTTCCCGGAGACCAATTCTTCACACTTCACAAACCCCAATTAACCAGACCAACTCTGATTCCACTCAGGAAGCTGTTCTTCAGAAGCAGGTTTTGGAGATCTCCTCTCCTCCACGGTACTCCATTCAATGGTCCGGGATGCTGTAAAAGCCTTAGAAGTTTTCTCTTTGTGTCGGAAAGTGCTATGATGGTCCTTAGAGCTCATCACGACTGGATCTCGATTGTAACGTGACGCTTTTAAGCACTGTGATGTGCTGCGCTTCTTCTCTGGTGAGTCTGTGAACACGGAGTGAAATACAGAACAATGTTCAGGACTTTGATTTGCACCGGGAACAGTTGTTGTACTTTTTGACTTACATGAAATGTATCTCAAAATTACAGAACGACTCATGTAGACAGCTCCGTTTAGAATCGTATAGTAGTTACAGTTGCATCGTGGTGCTCGTCTTGGTTTTGTTTGCCCGTCCGCGGCATTTACGAAGCAGAAGCGATGAGTTAAATGAAGTGCCACGCTGTTGGCTTTCAGCGTTTATTACTACTCATGGGTTCCATTTTTCTCATGCATTGTTATCAGTGTGTCAGCTCTGCTTGTGCTTCGCAGTAGCAGCATGCGAGTGTGTGTTTAATTAGAAAAGATGCTAAAGGTTACCTTTTAAAACGAGACCCTCAGTGTGGTGAAAAAGTGATGGCACGAGATGGGCTTTTACTTTCAGCCCTGCCGTAGGTCCCTGTGCGTCTCCGTGAGAGATTTCTGTCTGATGAACAATGACTTCCTCTTCAATCACTGAGGCTGCAGCTCCGCTCCAGTGTCTCCCGTTGCATGCTGGGAAACATTTAGCAAGGGAAGCCTCGTTTCCTGATAAAGATTATCAGACGCAATGGCTCCCGAGCTGCCGTGCGTTCAGTGTAGACCTGTTAGACCTGTTCATCTGTCAGAAAACATGCTGGTTATTAAAGACTCGGGTGTAAAAACCGACTCTGTCTCACTTTGTTACGTTCCATCAGTACATTTCAGACGATTCAGTCCGGAAAGTAAAAGGCACAGTGATGTAAACGCTAAAGATGAGAGAATTAGCCAGATGATTATCATAATTTAATTACATTCCAGATTTTAATTAGTCAATTAGTTTAATAAGCTCAGAAATCATATGTTTAAATAAAAAGTATTTGCATTGGTCGTATAAGTTTGATGTAGGTTATGGAGATGTTTATTTAAAGTTGATGGAATAACCAGAGCGTTTCTTTTTGTGTATAAGTATAAACTTAAAATATATTATTTAAGGAATGCATTTAAAATAAAATAAAAAGTTATTACATAAAAATAAAGAAAAAAGAATAATATTGGACTCTAAGTCTTGATATATGAGCACGTCTACATAAAGTACACACATTTTGGCTCTAGTTCCGGTAATTAAAATATTACAATGCAGCTAAGGCCATATTGTGATAAACAGAATGAGCAGCTCACCGTCATATCTTCTGGTCCGAGTCGTTCGTTCTTTTGTCACGTGACTCTCACGTGCATTACACAGAATTGAGCGGTTCTTCTCATGAGCCTTCTAGTCCGAGTCGTTCGTTCTATTTAACATTTGACTTATGGAAATATGATTAATCATGAGTGACTTTCTGTATGAGTATAGGGTGCTGGTGGAAATTGGGCTACTGTTGGTCGAAGAAGGAGAGGAGGAGAGATTGTGAGCATATCAGTAGAAGGATGCTGATCCTGGAACGGCCAGGGGGGGGGGTGGGTCTAAAGGAAGACCGAAGAGGAGCTTTATGGATGCTGTGAGAGAGGAAATGAAGGGAGTTGGTGTGAGAGAAGAGGATACAGAGGATGGAGGTAGATGGAGTCAGATGATTCGCTGTGGCGACTTCTGAAAGGGAACAGCTGAAAAAAAAAAGTGAGAATAATCGGCAGATTTAATTTTTTTTTTCAAAATTCAAATTAATAAATGACATAACAATACATACAAAGAATTTGTAAGAAATAATTAATTTAAACAAATTTATGTTTTTATATGCCTAATTAGACAAATAATTGTTTTGTTATAAAAAAAAAAAAAATGTAAGCATCCGGATTTAGTTTTTTTTTATTTCTGTAAAGCTTTTTAAAATGCCCTACAAGTAAAACCGAATTTAAACTGAAGGTTAAAGTTGGTCGATATTTTTACATTCATGTCAGTAATAAAAATGTAGTTTAAAGGAAAAAAAAATACATTAAAAAAACTTTGAAACCCTGAAAGCATGGAGCCACCAGGCCCAGCGCTGGTTACACTCAGGGTTTTTGTGTTAGAATTCACTTTTTTCTCTCTTCCCCTGCTGAGAGTTTCTTGTTAGCGATGTTGGCACGGCTGCCTGACACGCTCCCTCCTCTCCCTGTCCTCTCCCCCCGTTCCCTCCAATGAGATTCCTCTTTTATATCGTCCCCTGATGAGTCAGGACTGGTTTATCATGCGCAGGTTTGGGAAAATAATCAGGGGACCGCTGGTGTCACAGGCTTGGGATGTTCGGAGGAGCTTGTAACGTTACAGGTTTCTAAGAGCTTGAAGGCTAATGTAGAGCACATGCTGAGCTGGAAGAAAAGGAAACTTAGTTTTTTATATATATAGAACCAAAAATGAGAACATTTATTCATGAAGACATGTTACAGCGTCTCAGGCAACGTGTGTATTTGAGTAACATTGTTATAGTGTGTACTTGACTAGCATTCTTGCTAATAACAGAAGAACATTTCCGCCAAGCCATTTGAAGCGTTTCATTCGAATCCAGCACACAAGTTGCCATGGATGACATTTCACTTGGAAAAAATAAAAATCTCCAAGATTTAATTTAGACACAGATTCATAAGCGTGACATAAACTGAGCTCTAATTACACGACAATTAGCGAAGGCGTAGGTCAGGAGTCGCAAAGGAGCCGCTGTTCTGGATACGCCAAGCTTTCAGAGGCTAAACTAACACCAGCACGACCTTGAAATTCTGTATGTCATTGTTTACAAAATGGATCGAGATCTAATTAGAGGAAGAACTTAGCTCCTGGAGAAATGTGTTTTTTTTTCCTGATAAAATAAAATAATAATAAAAAGAGAGCCTTTAATCTCACGCAAACGACTACATGCTGCCTTTGGCAAAAAAAGAACAAAAAAAAAAATCAGTCACAAGAACAAGTCACCATGTAGCAGGATGTATGGGGGGAAAAACTATCTGATTTAATAAGAGTTTGCTGGAAGCCAAACACACAAAGAAAGACGTGAGGACTTGATTTGATTTAAAAGTGAAAAAATGAATACGGCTTTCGCTTATTGTTTACGTTCGGTGTGAGATACAAGTATGTAAAGAACCATTATTATCGATACTGGAATAAAATATCGGTCCGATGCCGTGTTTAGCATCTTGTAAAATAAATACTCTAATTCGATCATATGCTACCAGATTATGACCTAAAAACCTAGCACTAGTTTATATACGAGGGTGAGTCAAAAATAATGGACCAAAAGAAAAAATGGACACCCCGATTGAGATTGCATAAAAGAAGAGCAGCGTGCTGTTTTGTGGTCTGAGGGTGTACAGGGTGAGGGTTTAAGGTAGCGATACTATAAAGAAAGTTTCTTAAAGAGAATAATGATTGGTGACGAGACATGGATCCATCACTACGAGCCGGCAAAGTTAAATCACCGACCGAGAACAAGTTCTAAAGTCAACCATCAGGCAGGAAATTCATCAACGCTTACGGTTTTCTGGGATTCTCAAGGATCAGAAGTATTGGAACATCATCAGGAAAAAGCTTAAAAATCAGTGAGACGCTTATTGACGAGCTGAACAGTAAACTTGGGATTAAACACAGAGGACTGATATCCAGCATTTACGTCCGAAAACTTCTGCCCAAACTGTTGACTTGGCTAATCCTCCCTATAGTCCTGATCTCAGGCCATCAGACTTACACCCCTGTTTGGTCCCCTGAAAGCAGCCCCACGAGGACGTAAGGAAATTTGCAAACGTGTTGATACATGGACAAAGTGTATTGAAAAGCAAGGGGATTGTGTAGAAAAATATGCATTTGTCTTCTGTAAAAGTTCCTCAAAATAAATATCCAGAGTGCGGATAATTTTTGACTCACCCTCGTATACGACATAAATTCAGTGATTCTGACGTATTTCATGATTAGCGATGATGTTCTACATCTACAGCATCTTGCTTGTTGAAAAAAAAAACAAAAAAAAACAAACAAACATAAAACTCGGCACTAAACAGAGGCTCAGTGAGAGTTAACATCTGAGTTAAGTGTCACACATTTAATTGGATAAAAATCAAATTGGTGATACAGACCTGTGCAATTATTTAATTGCATAAGGCTGCAGTTTATTACAGGTAATACAAGCAACAAGTCGGGAGTTATGTACTGCTTGTCATTAATGTAAGTAATTATTATTATTATTATTATTATTATTATTATTATTATTGTATCATTTGGCGAAGATAAGTACATTTTTGCAGGAATCCCCTGAAAGAGATGCTTTTGTGAAATTATTTGCCATTAGCCTGGATAAATATGATGCTATACAAAACTGGTGTGTTTAAAATCAACTCACTAATGCTGTAAAGAATGATGGAAATACGTACCGATTCCTAGGATGCATCACTGCTGAATTTATAAATACAGCATATCAGTCTCAGAAATAAAACAAGTCCATAACAGCATTGTCCGACGGAGTGTGTCATTAATCGAATTAGCGTCAGGCTAGCTGCACACTTTATCAAACTTTACGAGTCTCCGTTTGGCCCGGAGTGAAAGTCAATTTGAAATGACTATGCAGACATCATCAATTCATAAATAAGTGTCTAAGCTGCTGATGATAATGTATCACACAGCCAGAGGGTTGGCATGCTAAACAAATAAATCTAGTTTTATACGTATTAAAAAAATGTCCGCAATTCGTCACATCATCAAATGCTTTCTTAAGTGAACACCAGAGCACATTAGCGGAGATGGCGGATCCCATTCACAGTGTGGTTTTATTTTTATTTTTTTTATTTTTTATGTGTGTGTTTGTGAAGCGGAAGTCCAACACACTCGTTATTGCGCCTAGCTTGTTTTTAGCGCTCACATGAAATAATAAAGTTGACACTGAAGACTCAAATGCTTGTGGAAAACATCACCCTATCAATAATTACACACATTTTTAAATATGTTACAGAAGAAATATTAAGATATTAAAAAACATTTTACTAAATACATTCTTTAAAAGTTATTATTATACTGTAGGTTCGGGTGTTTTTTAAACAAATAATTAAACGTCTCGGCTTGTGTCTGGTGCACCAGGAATGTGTGTTGCATCGCTTTACCTGTGGAATCTCTCGCTGCTCTTCCATAAGAAACGACCTTTAAGACAGCACTCTGACATTCAGGCCGTGGAGTCCTGCTGCTTGTGTGGAGGAACACTTTAAATAAATAACATTATTCATGCAGATGCTGTGTGTCGACCTTCCATACCGCAGCACACGCTAGGACGCGCTCTCAGCCAGTGGGACTCCGTTTATGGAAAAGCCTGAACGCTTCCACTGAGCGCCGTCACTGAGTGTAATATCATCTGGCTCCTGGAGCGGGTTTCAGCTGAGTCTAGGGCGAATCAGCGTGTGGAATAAACACTCCATGAATATTTTATAAAGTTAAGCTGCTTATTCTAACGCGCTAACATTCCTATATCAAATATCTGATTCACAGGGACTTGTGTTGGGGATAAAAAAAAAAAAAAAGTGAAGTTAAAAATGTTATGGAAGGAGTCTCCAGTTTCAGCGCTTTGTAACAGTGGAAGCTAAAGCATAGCTAATACAGTATGAGCATAGTTCTTTGAAGTTAGCTACTTTCCTAGTTAATGTTAGACTGCTAGCAAAGTAAATAATGGTTTTAATCAAATAATAGGTTACTTTATATTGGCTTACATCTAGTTTTTTAGCTCAAATATTAATTAGCTTGATTTTCTTTTAAATTATACTTAGGTAAGATTAGCTAGCTTCCTAGAAAAACAACAACAACAACATAATATTGGATATTAATGTCGCTAACTTCCTAGTTTATATTAGTTATTAGTTAAAGTTTTAGATAGTAATTTAATGTTAGCTATCTTCTGAGCAAATCATATTAGATAACTAATATTTATTAGTAATTTAATGTTAGCTAGCTTCTTAGCAAATACATAATACTTTAGACAGCCAATATTATAAAGTAATTTAATGATAGCTGGCCACTTAGCACAACATAATAGAAAGCCAATATTAGATAGTAATTTAAATGTTAGCTAGCTACTTAGAAAGGACATAATAGATAGCTAATATTAATTAGTAATTTAATGGTAGCTAGCTTCTTAGCAAAAAAAAAAAAAAAAAAAATGGTAGATGCACCTTCAGAACACTGCAATCTCAATCGGCGTGTCCATTTTGCTCACTCCACAGTTACAAATGAACTGATGACTGCTAATATTAGATAGTAATTCAATGATAGCTAGCTAATTAGCAAACACATAATAGACGGCCAATATTAGATAGTAATTCAATGATAGCTAGCTACTTAGCAAAAACATAATAATTAGCCAATATTTGACTATTAACTAGCTTATGTTTTATGTAATAAATCTAATATTAGACATAGTTAGTGTACGATATTGATTTAATGCTAACTATAGTTTCCTGGCAAAACATGCAAAAACATGATATATAACCAATGTGTTAGATAGGAATGTATTGTTAGCAAATTAGGTGCAGGTTTGAATCAGAAAATGTAAGGTAGATTAATGTTGGCTAATGTGTTAACCGAATTTGAGCTATCTTTTAAGCAAAACTGGCCACTGCAGATTCATTTGTGTGTATTTATACTTATACCGGTGTGTATCTGTATTGATATTAGGACGGTATGGATTTGTGAGTTTACAACTAGTTATACAAAAAAAAGTGTTGTTGTTAGTTTTTTCATGCTTTATAATCCCCTTTTGTACACATTTACAAATAGCTTCAGCTGTGATTTATTTATGTTTTAAAATAAACATCGGGTCACCTTGGATTGGTTTCTGGACAAGTTTGGTTCTCTCACATTCACTTGATCCCGAAACATCCCGGAGCTCGTCTCCCAAACTTACACTCGAGCTAAATAAAGTGTGTTAATGGCCATTAAGACGACTACAGAGATTCTGCCAAGGACGACAAGGGCGTGTTAGACACAGCACTGGACCACTGCCTGGCTCTGTGTGTGTGTGTGTGTGTGTGTGTGTGTGTGTGTGTGTGTGTGTGTGTGTGTGTTTCTTTTTTTTTCGCCATTTTAAGTGATGGACAGCGCTTCAGAGAGAGCTGACAGGACACAGAGAGAGGAGGAAAAACCCTGCGGGTGTTAACGTTCGGAGTAAACGAACGCCTGTCGAGTGATTTTGATTGCGTAGTAACAGACATGAGGGCCATTTCACCCAGCACAGGGCCATCTCCTGTCCATCTGTCCATTTTGCAGCTCAGTCTTCTCTCACTTCCTGTCTTAAATGTCGAAAAAAAAAAATAATTGAGCTAAAAGCTGATGTCTGGCAAATGTCTGGACAAAGGTTGGAGAGATGTCAAAGTGTCTCTGGGACGAAACGATGGAAATCTGTCTTCTCAGTTTCATATCAGATTTGATATCTTTTGTATTTTATTTAATTCATTATTGCAAATTAATGTAACACAGCAGATGGAAAATTTAAACATAACGAATAGCATTAGTGAATAGCTGAGAGAATACTTAATAGACTTCTTATTTAACAGTCCAGTAATGCTGCATTATGGCATTATGATTCTTGCTTTTCTTACTCTCGTCTCTTTGTCTCTCCACAGGTAAGTTTGGAGATCTTTCCCTCAAGCTTGAGCCTCGTCCTCAGTTGCTCTGTGACTCACAGTTGAACAAACATCGAACAGGAATGCAGTAAGAAGCATCCAGCCTCTCTTCCTGTGCTCACCGTTCTGGTTGCAGTAATCTGCTGTTAGAAGAAGATACCAGATTATTCTCTGAAAGATCTGATTCAGGAATCGATGCTGATTAGAGAGCTCAATGCTCTTCTTCTGATGCAGCTTTAATCCAATTTCCTGCTACTTCACTCAGTATAGATTTCTCTTCATGTCTGTGTAAAGTGATGCTCATCTTCACACACACACACACACACACACACACACGCACACACACACACACACACACACACACACACACACACACACACACAGGACTTCTTATGGTGTGAGATTTAAAAAGTACTGTAAGGACATCTCAAGTAATGATGTAAATGGCAAAATACAGTTGGCCACTCAAAATTGTGGGTGAAAGTTTGCAAACATATATAAATATTTAAACTTTTTACAATACAAGAACAAAATTATTTATTATATTTAAAGCAGCAATGCAATAAGCTAGTTACTTTTCTTTCATTTAATTTTGCATGAGTCATGTTTACAGTTCAACAAAAAAATGTTTACAGTTAAAAAAAAATTGACCTGTTCCACTTTTTTAAAATTAGAATATTTAATGCTCATTTACTTTAGTTTTTTTTCATTTAGTTTGATTTCGAAAACATTTATGCATGTGTTTGTTAATTTAACAATTTTTGTATTCCATTTTACTTTGTTTACTTTTTATTTTATAAAATAAAAATCCACTAAAATCTGCACCCCTAAAGGTTTCAGGTAAAAATCTCCTAAATATTTTGGCATTTATAAAACTAAATATTTTATTTAAAAAAATAATAAACATTTGTTTATTTGTTTGTTTGTTTCTTTTTGGTTCTGGTTGAATACAGCCTACTTTAGTTTTACGTTTCTCATATATATATATATATAGTTATTTTCCCCGATGCCTGGATGAAGCATTCCTTCAAAAATTCTCATTTT
>QMIH01000101.1:865191-879223 GCA_003987875.1 Clarias batrachus
CCCTCCCCTCTGAGAGAGCTCGGCCGCCAATCAGCTCTCTCTAGACCTCCGGCTGCGAGAGGTTACAGCACCACCCGGGATTCGAACTAGCGATCTCCGGATGATAGGGCGAGCGCTTTTACCACTGCGCCACTCGGAGGCCCCAGGATATTATTCTTTTCAATTGTTTTTTTTTTTTCATTTTCAGTTTAGTTTAGTTATTCTTTTTAGATTAGATTGGCAGGAGTCTTTCTTCTCTTAAATCAGAAACTAATACTGATTATTCCAGTTGCTTGTTAATATGGGTCTCTTTAGATCAGACTGCTAATGTGCTGTATTCGGTCCCCTTGAAATCCTTTGACAGTGTGGCGCTGTACAGTCAGCGCGAGTGCTCGATCAGGAGCTTTAACTTTTCTTTAGTTGTGTGAGACTCGAAAGAGATGTCCTTGGTTTTTCCATTGTTTTGCAAAACGTGTTTATTTAAAAGCTTCCAGGTAGTTAATTAACAAAATAATTATCCTGTCGAGTAAAATGAAAATGTTTCAAAAAGCAAAAAGGGTGGAAGTAGTTAGAGTTCTGATGGCATGGGAGCTCGGTTCTGTTGCTCCGCACCTCCAGGGTGTTGAATCGTGCTTCAGGTCTGTGTGGTGTGTTTCCTCAGGGCACTACGGTTTCCTCCCAGACATGCAGTTGACATTTCTGACTGGCCATGACCATGTATGATTGTGCGTGTGTGTGTGTGTGTGTGCCCTGTGATAGGTTGGTACCTCCTGTGTGTACCCCACCTTGTGCCCATGACTTCCCATGACGGTACTGTAGATTGTTTATGTAAAGCATGTCTATTGTGTTATGTTTTGTGTGAGTGGAATCAAGTTTTCCCCCGGTGTGAATTTGAACAACACATTTATTTTTTTTTTCGCAGCACACGGCACATTATCGTCCTGAGCTGTAGATTTCACTGATAGCAAACAACCAATAGAGCGGATTTCAGCTGCCGTTTGATGAATTACAGGAGGATCCCGAGTGCTGTTTCTGCCTCTATCGATTTCCTGGATCGATCCTGTATCATGAACGATTAGCGTGTGACTTCATAGATGACACAGCAGACACACAATGTCCTGTAGGAGTAGACGTCTAGCGGACAGGATTGTGATGTACATGCGGACATGATTGCAAGTCAATAACAGATAAATATGCATTGTTTTTTAGACTGATGGTTAGAGTGGTTGACAGAGCATCTGACTGAGACTTAACATGTATACAGTCATGAGCCTACACTGCACGTTTTCTCTTTTTTATTTGAAACTTTTTACGGAGCTCTAAAGGAGAAATACTGTACGTCAACATATGAAAAATGAGCAGGAAAAAAAAAAAAACATGGCACATCATCGAAAGTGAGTGATTTACTCTAAAGAATGTCTCTTTTTCTTTTTTCTTTTTTTCCCCCAATGAGACTATCTACCCCCCCCCCCCGTCCCGTCCCCCCCACTGCCTCTCGAGCTTTCTCTCAGTTTTGAAAAAGCCTTGATGCTCACCTACAATCAGAGAGAAATGAAAGTAGAAACGTGAAGGAGAAAGGACCTGAAGAGAACAGAACCTGATTGCACAACACCCCCTCCTTAAAAAAAAAAAAAAAACTAGAGGAAATCTTAAAGACACCAAAAGAACTTTTCGCTTATCAAAGCCTGAGGGATAAAAAAAAATACTTTTGAGTGACCTGTGTAATTATAACTAAGTGACAAATATTCCATAATTATATTAATTGTATTTTTTTTTTTTTTTTTTTGCCAGCCCCTGACAGACGGATAATATTTTGCTGTTAATTACTCCACAGTGAGGAAGTGAGATTAACGACTCGCGAAAACACAAAGCCTTTAGACTTCTTTAGTCACTAATTAAAAATATGCATCTATAATTAGGATTGAAAATCATCTCTAATGAAAAGCCTTAAGCGAAATCCGCAACGTACGACATGTTCCCCGGACAACGTTTTGTAAGTGCATGTGTTCGAAGAACTATTACAGGGCTGCGCTTAATACACTTTTAATACCTTAAGACCGAAGGTCCAGAGGTGTGGAATTATTTTTTTCTACTGAAAAAAAAAAAGAGAAATATAACATGTTCTGGTGGCCATAGAAACTCCACGGTAGGTCATCACACCATCGGCATGTTGATTATTTCCCTCGGACGGCGCAACAAGGAGCGTTTTAATGAGCCGTTCGCCCAGTAAGGACGCTTATTAAAACACATAAAAGCTGGAGAAATGGCAAAGCTCAAAACAAAAAGGTGTGAAAGGTGAAATCCAGGAGAGTTCCTCTTGGGGAATGAAGAATCAGTGCTGTGACCCCTAAAGCTGAAACTCTACTGGAGCGACAGCATCGATCTCCTGCGATAAAAGAGCAAAAATACTAGAGAGAGAGATTTAGTGTCAGTCACAGCAGACGTCTGGGAAGAATGAGAAATTAAGCTATTGTCCAACTTCATCACACAGCAGCAGCAGAGCCTTGAGAAGGACTTTAGTCTTCAGCAGCTGGTCCATTTCACAGGAAAAGAATAGAAATGGCTGTGGGTTTGGGGCTGGAAACTCCTCACTTCAGCTGTCGCATATTCCCAATGTTTGGAATGGATTTAATGATGTTAACGATGGTGTTACTGATCATCACAGTGGCCTCACACCTCCAGGTTGGCGGTTCAAATCTCGCCTGGAGTTTTCACGTTCTTGGTGGGTTTCCCCCCCAGTTTCCTCCCACCAGTCATGTAGGCACGTGTGCTGGTGTTTCTTATTTGGTGTGTGTTACTGTGTGTGTGTGTGTGTGCTTGTGTCATGCCAGGGGTTGGCTCTAAGCCCTGTGCAACTCTACGCAGCATCAGCACAAACCCCCATGTCAGTTGTGGCATTGCAGCCCAAAACACATCATCACACCAATGCTGTTTTTGAAGGTTAGTATGAAGTACCTGCGTAACTGTACAAAATAATGTTGACTGAATAACCAGACCAACTCCGAGGTGAGAATCGAACCCGTACCCTGATAAAAATCGAACAAAGGTTATAGGTCTACATACATCACGGCTGTTTTATTTTTTTTTAAAGGAGTATAGGCTGATCTGATAGGCCACTCCCACACGAGACAATCTTGCTGCTTGTTTGTTAATTTAAGATCGATTATTATAACGTTTATCGAAATGAAATAATCCAGTTTATTAAATATATTTCCCTGTATTTATTTATTTATTTATTTATTTATTTTTGATAGTACTGTTCATGATCATTTTTTTTCTCCTTTTTTTCCGTAACTCATCTGCATGCAGGTAGCGAGCACTTGAGAGATATAGAGCACTTGTGTTAAAATATTCCTGAGTGCTTTGCATGATACTAAGCGACTCGGGTTCTGCTTCATGTTTTAGAGAATTTTTCAATTTCTTTTTTTTTTTTCGAGAGAGAGAGAGAGAAAGGAAGAAACAACATTGGGTTGAGATGTTCTGTGTGAAAGCACAATTTTTCTTCAGCGTAAGATGGAGGAGCTGATAGGAAGAGGATGTTCCGACTTGTAGCCGCAGTGTGATAAGTGAAGCAGCTCCGGTGGTTTTTATTTATTTATTTATTTTTTTTTTTTTGCAAAGATGAAAAAAAAAAAGGTTATTATTTTTATACATACTGTATATTCCTGAGATGCAGAGAAGGCTTGAAACGGTGATATGAATATTTCCCCCTCTACACTTCTGGAGTTAAGAGTTGATTTGAATCCAGTGCAGAATTTCTCTTATGTACTATACGGTATTTCAAGCCAGAGACGATGATTTTTGGTCCGAATAGTCAAGCTATTCTATCTTAAAGAAATATTTTGTATATCCCTGTAGCTACCTATGGTATGCCACGTTTGGATAGGAATGCTCATCAGATTGTTTAAGATGTTCTGATTCGTCTTTTTACAGCAGGTTCCTCCATTCCTAACATACCACTGCGGTTTAGTTTTGTTTTTTTTCCCATTCTTTTTTTTTTTTTTTTTTAATAGAGACGCACTCCACGGGAAAGTAGAAAGACAGGGCGGGCTAGCAAAGCTTTGGGCGAACACCATCGTTTATCATTATCTATGGCAACTAACAGCTATCAAGTGCTTCCAAGTGGTGTTGCACTGGATCCTCTGCATTGCCTGCTTCACACACACACACACACATAGACAAAAACCCAGCAGTGTCTCAATTACCTGCAGAGACTAAAGAACAAAGCCAGTCTTTAGCATCCTGAGCCAGATTGTTGTTATGGTCACCGCAGCATCTCGGAATGCATAAAGAACCCATCGGAGAACATCTTCACAGTCTCACTTCAATCCATAAAGCATTGATGGCCTCCCACTCATATCATGGATTATTTACTCTCTTACTTTCCAGCAGGAAGTACAAGAGCATCAAGGCTACAGCCTCCTCGCAGAGTTAGTCAGGTTGCTCAACGCCCATCTTGCATTCACACTGACTGACAGGGAAGAGAGTGACGTGATCCCACACACTCCGACATCGTGGTCAATTACACACCCTTGAATTCACAGGTGAGATTTGACCTTGTGATCGTGATCACCATCCTGATGATCCCCCTTTACTTTAGCCTGACATGAACTGCCCTGCGTACATGTTCTACTGTGTTTTCCCGCACACTCCTTTTTTATTTATTCTATAAACCCTCGAAGTTCAGCCTGGTTTTTGTATGGCATCTTTCACAATATAAGATTATTTTGTTTACGTGACGTTATAGAGCTGTCATAACGTATACTTGTTGTGCTTAATTCCAAATAACACTAGTGTGTAGGAACTGGGATCCTGTTGTAGGACCCAACAACAGATACTATTTAAATTTTCCCTCTCATTCTAAAGCTGTAGGTGTGGAAAGTACTGCATGGTACTGCTTATTTACTGATGTACCGTGTTCGACCCAAGGTTGCACGGGCGGCACCATGAAACACAGACACGAGGCGAGATCTTAGGGAAAAAAGGGTAATTTATTAGGAATAAATAAGGGAAGGAAAGGGAAAAAGGAGGGAGGACGTAAAGAAAGGGAGGGAATGAAGTGTGCACGTGCCCAGTTGCACATGCGGGCACGTGGCTGGCGGCGGTGGGCGGAGTGACAGAACAGAGCACGTGAGGCAGCGCTCCTGCACGCTCCCTCTCGGTTCCTCCCCGATGTCGATGGCCGGCCTGGCCCCTCCCAGCTCTCTGTGGGCGCGGCGTCAGGCGGGAGTCTCGCTCGGACGTCCTTCGGCGGCTTTCCCGGCTGGGATCGGTGGCCTTAACGCTGTCCTCCTCGCGGCCTTTTCCTCTTCGGCAGCGAGGACGCGATGGCGGGCTCGACGCGGGAGCGTAGGATGAAGTGGGAGCTTGTGCAGCTCTTTCCCGCGCTGTCCTCAGCGCGGAGATCAAAGGGCGGGAATCGAATGTCCTTTTAAGTCTCTGGGGTACGTTCCATTTTCCCACTCCCATGCCACTCTCAATCTCCACCGCGTTACGCTCTTCTCGGAACCCCGGACTAAACTCCACGCCTTGCTTTTATAATGCGGAGCAAGTCCGAGATCCTATTAACGTTAAATCACTGCCAGCCGGCCCTTTCCACACCCACAGAAGGGGTGCCGCCTACTTAGGGAGCCTACGAAGTGAGCGAGGGGCGATAACAGATTTGGGCGCACACCCATCACAGGCGCACGCCGTGACAACTGACTAGTACTTGTACTGCTTTAACAGGTTGGGTTTACATGATGGAATTGTTAGTTTGATCATTTGTACATTGCATTTTAGTTTATTTCCTCCTAAAACACAATCTGCACATGGAATTAAAAATAAGTGGTTAGCACTGTCGCCTTGCACCTCCAGGGTCCGGGTTCGATCCCCGGCCAGGCTCGATTCCCGTCTCTGTGTGCATGGAGTTTGCATGTTCTCCCCGTGCTTGGTGGGTTTCCTCCGGGTTCTCCGGTTTCCTCCCACAGTCCAAAGACATGTAGGTTAGGCTAATTGGTATTCCCAAATTGCCCATAGTGTGTGAATGAGTGTGTGAGTGTGTGTAGGTCTGGGTGCCCTGAGATGGATTGGTACCCTGTCCAGGGTGTACCCCGCCTTGTGCCCTAAGTCTCCTGGGATAGGCTCCAGGCCCCCCGTGACCCTGAATACAGGATTAAGCAGTAATGAGAGTGTAAGAATCCGTGGTATTAGTCAGACATCCGGTGGACAATATGAAGGGTTGGGAAACATTTCTGTGTGAATGAATGGTTTTGTTGATGAGTGTTTGTGGGAATGGGCAAAATCGCCTTTGGGAGTTGGGAAGCATTGATCAGAATTCCATCAGGAGTAAGGTTTTGCTTTGGATTGGTCAGAAGTCCTTAAAATTGTGCTAGATTGGTCAGAATTCCTTTACAAACAGGGTTGATTGGACAGAATTAATTTACAAATTGGTGAATTGGTAATTGCTCCTTTAACAAGTGGGCTTGGATTGCTCAGAAATTCCTAGAATTATACCAGATTGGTCAGAATTTCTGTACAAATAGTTGACTTAGTCAGTGGTGGATACTGTAGGTCTTCAAAAGTAGGCTGGATTGGTTAGAATTGCTTAACACATGGGCTGAATTCCACTGAATTTTAGTTGAAGTCGGTGAGAGTTCCTGCAGAAATAGGGAGATTTGGTCGAAATTGCTTTTAGGACAGATGGAATTGGTTAACTCGTTTTGGGGGAGTCTGTAGAACTGGAAAGAGACTTAGGAGGATTGATATTAGACTATTTTTTCCGGAGTGAGTGGGTTTGGTAAAACCTTTTTTTGTGGAAGCAGGCACAATTGGTGAGTGTTGCTTCAGAAGTGACTGGGACTAGACAGAGTTCAAATAGAAAGGGAGGAGGACTGGTCATAAATTCATAATTGGAGAGGCCAGGAGATGTGAAATATACTGAAAGAATAGTAGGACTTGGTCAGAATTCCCAAGTAAGAAAAATCATTCGAGGCCAGAAATAATTGGTCTAACGTTTTGGTGAGTAGGCACGATTGGTCATAGTCCGTACAACAGTCTGTGGGATTGGCCAAAAGTCTTTTAGGGACAGATAGAATTGGTTAAATTGTCAGGAGCAGTGGGCTGGGCTTGGCCCGAATTTCTTCCAGAAAAGGCAGAAAAGTCATTTGCATACCTCTGCCTTCCACAGCAGTTTGGCAGCACTGCTCACCACAGCACTATCCATGCTTTTGTCAAACCTATCAATCTTCCTTAAGGTATGTTTTAGCATGTCTTACTCTTTTTGCTTTCTCAACTAAATAACTACCTCCTGCCTCAGGAAAATGTCTGAATCAGCCAGATACACATGCCTGATGATGCTTATTTAGGTTGACGTTGTCATGGAAACAAGCTCCAGAAATGGTGGGAGGATAATGACAGACAGCACTTGTGTTACTTACTGGATCGTAAGAGTGAATGGCATGTAATCATATTCTTAATACTTAAACACACATGCGTTCTGAGGAGATTTCATTTCCTCGTTGTGCTCCTTGTGTAATGCAGACTGCATTCATGGAAGAAAAAGGGAACTGGAAACTTAGCTGGAAAAGGAGCATCATGTGATATTTGAGGTAAATTAAGTGGTACTGAAAAACATGGCTTTAAATTGAGGTTCAATAATTAGCACTGCGTCTCTTCTCTGTCGTGATTTAAATAACACGAAGTTGCATTCTGTATTCGTGTTGATCAGGAGGACAATAAATACAGTAGCAGCCTGCAAGCCACGGGTTCATATCAATGTGCTCGTTCTACTACATCATCATCATACTGTATGTTTCAGCATCAGATTTAATGCAGGTGACGACCTTAAAACTTTTTATTCATAGTACCAACTCGTGACCTTGAGACTTCATGCATTCAAAGAGCGCGGATCGACGGAGACGGTTGAATTTCCTGTCGCATTGAGAAAACGTGAAAGAAGCCAGCCCTCTCCTAGACATCCGTAAAATCAAAGATATGCTAAATGCTTTGATGAAATATGCATCATAAAGATCCCGTCGAAGCGTGGGTAAAAATGTTGACAGCAAAGCACTTCAGAAACCTCGCACCATTGATGGGTTGTAATGTGTCCTTGTAAGATTTCTACGTGTAACGAGAGAGGATAAATTTCAGGAGATTTTTAGGAAAAGTGTCAAAACTTTTGTTCTTAGGTGCGGGACACTGTAAGGGTTTAATTATCTCTAGGATTGGACGGTTTAGATTGATGCCTTGACAAAGGAAAAATCAAGGCAGCAATAAATTACTATTAATAATTAGTCATCAATTACTAAGTAATAACCAATTACAACCAAGCACAGGGAGACCATCAAACCCACAATGCCGACTGCTGTGCTCTAATGCAGCCTGGATATACAAATCGTTTGTAATGAATCCATGAATAATTTAAAAGAATTTACTTGTGACTTTAAGCAATGAACAAACTTTGAACAAATGTTGGCCACGTATGATTTTGAAACTGCTAAATGGTATCGTATAATACATCGTGGCAAATTTAGGCTTATTGATAAATATCAAAACAATCGAAATTGAGGCCTGAGAGTTACATGGCCTGAGAGTGGCATGGTAGCCAATAAGGTTTACTTTAGTTTTTACATTGTAGTTCTGCAATTTTACATCATAATACGCTATTATCAACTACTAGTGCTTTAACCTCTACCACTCTGCAACAAAATCCTCAGAAGATCCAATACATATGGATCTCTAAAGTGATTTGTTCCACAGTTCCCGCCCCCTTACCCGCACCTCACATCCTCCTACATAGACGACTCATGGGGCGAATCTTTTCAGGTAAATAAATGTTGTTTGAAGTAAAAAAAAAAGAGAAATACCTAGAAGAGCGCCCAGAAGCACCAAACACTCTGAGTTGCAGATCGTCGACATGATAGTTTTCATACATTCCCTATTTCACCTGTCTATTTTTTTTTGTTGTTTTTAATTCTTCACATATAACTCATGTGAAAAAAAGAAAAGTAAAACAAGAAGAAAAAAAAAAATTGGCTTTTGACGTTTGAAGAACATTAATCCCGGCCCAGAATGTTTCTTGTGCTAATGTCGACCTTTTCCGTCATGATTAGCACGGCAGCCTGTAGTGCAGCATGCTCCACATTTATAGTCCGTGCTATCTCAGAAGTTCTTTATCTGCTACAGGATAAGGAGTCCTTTAGATCTTTACCCTTTCTTTGACACCATGCTCTAAACGACCTTAAAGATTAAGAGGTTTTCATAGCAAACATTTCCTTATGAGAGGATCTGCATGACTGCTTGTCGTAGCTGTTTAATATTCTCCGCGGTGCCTCAGACTGTCCCTGTGTGCCTTTATAGTGATACAGAAAGATGGCTCTGTCCCTTTTAATGAGCTGTTTTTATAGAGGAACAAAGTAAGACTAGAGCACTTCCAAACACCGCAAATAAACAGGCTGAAGCTCAGTGGCAATTCTAATGACTGCAGGAAAATATATTTGCTCTCTTTTTCCTAAATCAAGATGTACAAAGGCATGCTTGTTTATAGTATGCTGCGATACAATAAGCCGACTAAAGGCTAACTGTCTGAAAGCGCCAGGGTTATATTCTCAGTGCTTGCTTTAGCGCTAGTTCACACTTTGATGAACCGTAATGAAAATCACATGGGCTTAAATGGAACACATTGGATATTGTGTTAATGTTTATTCTGCAAACCCGCTAGCTAAATCATTATCTCCTAGCTAGCTGCTCGCTTGGCAGTTTTTGTCTAATTAGCAGTGCTTAGAAAAGTATACAAATCCTGAGTAAAAGTAGAGATATCCCAGCTAAAAGTAAAAGTAGATGTCATCAGCATACGTCAAGAAAAAGTACAAAAGTACTCATTCTGAAATGTAGTACTGAGCTTGTAGTAGCCTTTAAGTCACAGTAAAAGACTGTCTCTGTTTGTGTTCATCGCTGTCTGAAACTATCTCCACTTCAGATTTCAAACACCTGCGACATACACGATTGTTTTTTTTTCAGTTGGGAAAGCAAATCACCCAATTACCTATAATCGCCAGCAGGTGGCGATATTATCACGTCAAATGCTACACACATGCTGGTTTTGTAACACAAAGCCATGCAGAAATGTAGTGAAGTAGAAAGTACAGAAAATGTGTTGTAGGATGCAGTGAAGTAAAATGAAAAAAAAATATCCACTAATAAAACTTCTCAAATACAGACGAGTGAAATATGTACGTAATTACAGCGACAAAGTAAATGTACACAATTAGCCTCTGCTAGCTAGGATTATGTTACGGTAAAAGCTATAGGTGCAATCCTGGTTTTGACATTAGTAAATTGTATTCTTGTTTTCGTTTCTTCCTTTTCATTTCGGAACAGTAAGGCAGTTGTTAGTGTAAACAAAATACACAAAAATTCCAGCGTATCAAGGCACATTTTTAAGCAACTTTGTTATTATTGCTGTTACCATGGAAACGGTAAAGCGTCCTCAGAGCGAGTGGCGTTAAAAACCGTAATGAACCTGTGACTGCAATGAATCGAACAAATCAGCGCCGCCTGACCAGTGACAATCCGGACGTTCGGCAGGCTTTGTGATGCGCATCTCTCGGGTCCGTGGCTGAGCAGGCGGTGGGCGTGCGGCAAACACATCATACATCACACACTTCGCAGAGCTTCTGCTGCACAGCTCGTAGATCATGGCAGTGTTCCTCCGAGTGTGTCATCATGTCACATTTATTCAGTGAGCAGGCGTCTGTGTGGAACAGCACTGCTGGATAAAGAGATTTCAAGTCCTGCTTGCTGAAAGAGAGAAAGAGAGAGAGAGAGAGAGAGAGAGAGAAAGAGAGAGAGAGAAAGAGAGAGAGAGAGTAAACAAGCATGTTATTTCTATAAGAACTGGATATGTAACAATTGACTTTTTCTGTTTCAGAAGACAGGAAATCATTAATGTGTCAAAACTGTCTAAAATGTCATGTTGTAAGTTTAAACATGGTGTGTGTGTGTGTGTGTGTGTGTGTGTGTGTGTGTGTGTAATCTAAGGAATGTGAAGCCAGTCAAGAGCCAGCACTTAATTTCAGAACATCGTAAACAAAGCGCCCGGGTAATTACGAGGAAATGAAAACATCTCATACGTTAGAGATTACAGGTCAAAGGTCAGAAGCGTGCCTCTGAATAGCGAACGTCTCGGACCGTCAGCTTGAATTATGCATTGTGTTTTTTTCTAATCAAGATAGTTACAGTAGTCGTTTCTTCTTGGCAAGTCGATTAAGTCGCGGTGATAAGGAGTACAAATCCCTGCACGTGCTTCTGCATAAAGTAATCAGACGAGAGCACAAGCAGATCAGCTGCATTATGAATCCAAATGTACAATATTATTACATACTGTGTAAATGTATTATTTTTTATTCATTTACATATACCTTTTTTTTTCTTTTCTTTAAATGTCCTTTCGAACATAAGCAAGGAATCGAACACAGCGTGTTATCATGAGACATTACGGTTTCTAAATCCGAGCGTTTTGTTCCTCTCATACCACAACGTTTGACCAGTTCTGAAAGAATACCACGTCTAATTTCTCAGCAGCAGCAGCAGGGGGCGCTATACTCTGCTGGCAGAAAGAGTGACATTACAATTGGTGAATATTCTATCATTCATATCAATAGACCTTTTGCACCTGATGTCACAATGTTTGTTCAATTTGGCCCCGCCCACTTCTGGACGCTGAATGGTGTTACTTAGCGGATGCTAAGTGTCACAACCTTATGCAAAACCATTTACGCGTGCACTTTTAGTGCAAACACACATCTGATGACGTTATGTCATCTTAAACAACACTTCTAGTACACTCGCCTCTGAACCGTGTAATGTGAGCTACAAAGCTAACTAGCTTCTAATGCAAGACTCATTCCCAAATCCCTCTTTAAGCCCTGGTCAAGGGCACTACTTGGCTCATGGAACAAGGGATTGTTCTCCCTACATAGCGCACTAGCTTGCCATTTAACGCTAGCAAACAGCACCAAAAACAGGAAGAATCACATATTTGTACAGCGTCTGCGTATTGATAACGTTCTAATAACCAACTCAACTTCTGCATTCTACCTTCCATTTTAACACACTTTTCCTCTTTTTAATATTTTACGCAGTCCACCAAGACACACGGCGTATGAACTTATCGGTCACTAGGTTACTTTTTTATTGATGTGACGAGAGCATCAGTGAATTTGGTAGGACGTCAAGTGATCTTCCTGTTAATGTTTTTGGCTCTGAAATCCACCGTCGAACGTAATTATCCGCCTGCGACTGACATCATGGTAGTGGAAAAAAAGAGGGATGAAAAAAGCCAGTAGCAAAATGACAAGACTAGCACTTTTACATCGGCGCTACGTGGGATCTGATCGAACGCACCAGAGTTAAAGTTGCCGTCAGAAACAATTAGAGAAACAGGTGGAGTAAAGACAAAGACAATTAAGATGATTACACTCACTATTAACCAAACACCTGCTTATCCAGCTACATTCGATCTTTGTTAACGTTGGTTCGGTAAGAGATTATCGTTTCCATAGCGACAGCTCCTGCACAGGGGTGTGTCCACACATGTGGTTAAGTTTTCCATAAGGCATGCATGGAAGGAGTCTCCAGTGTCAGTGCTCGTGACGGCGAACGGTAAAGCTGTAACTGAGAGAAGCTGGAGAGGGAACACGGCAGTTTATATCGGTTATTACATCACTGAGAACAGGAACGAGCGTGTTTTTATATGAAAAATAATCAGAACCGGATAAAAAGTAAGACATGTTATTCTTAAAAAAAATGACAGCACTATGATAAAAGAGCCATGAAGCACTTGGCGATTTGGTCTGTGGATGGTTTTATCTAGAACAGCACGTCCTCAGCACATCATGTTGTGTTTTATTCCCTTTTTTGTTGTTTGTTTTTCGTTACCTAAGATGTAATTTCGGTCCCGAAACGGCAGAACTAGCGATGTCGAGAGCCTCAGAGTCAGAGCGAGAGGAGGATGTGATTCACGAGGGAAGTGTGAACGATCTGATACGGGTTTCTGAGTCTGGAGAAGCCGAGTGCTGGCTAAAAGCAGATTCAGCTTCAGCAGAACGTTTCTCTGCCAGCGTCTGAGCTCACGCAGGAGACGCCTGGTGTTTGGCAAAGAAAATCATTTGTTCTGTCTGCACTGTCACAGCTCCTGCAGAATCCAACACGTCCTTCTGCTAAACCGCAGTCAGAGGATCTGCAGAGAGAGAGAGAGAGAGAGAGAGATGAAGGGTGAATATGAATGAAGGAACGATGGATTTGTATTGTGTCAAAGAGAGGCTTAAAGAAATCTACAGGACAATAAAAGTTCTTTTTCTTCACATTATACTCTCCTGAAATGAATTCAATTTAAGTTTCAGCTGGTGATCTCTCTCTCTCTCTCTCTCTCTCTCTCTCGCTCTATAAAAAATAAAAAGGACAGAAAAAGAAAGAGAAAATAAAGAATAGATATATGCACAAAAATAAGAAAGAAATAAAAGGGAAAAAATAACAATAAAAAAACAAACAAACACGCAAATAAATAAATGCAAATAAAAAATTACAATAAAATAAATATAAATGAACAAAAGAAAAAAAAAGAAAAAAAATTACATTTAAATAAGAAAATAGCCAATAACCAAATCATAACCAAATAATCAAATCCAGAGAAATAAATATAAAAAAACTAAATATAGAAAAATATGTGCATACAAAGAAGGAAATAAGAAAAATAATAAAAACAATAAAGCAAAAGGTAAATCATTAAAAATAAAGAAATAATGAAATAAAAAAGTAGGAAAAGAAGAAAAGAAACAAATTCAAGGAAGAAAAGGGCAAAAAAAAACAGCTTGACAGCAAAACGAGATAAATGCAGTTTATTATTAAAAAAACAAAATAAAAGTATTATTCCCTGACACACACACACACACACACACACACACACACACACACACACATATAACACAACCTTAGTTTAGAACTTAGTTTGGAACTTTTGTAGACATACCATGACATGTAACCGACACATTTCAGATCAAAAGCGGACGATCCT
>QMIH01000102.1:21974-42715 GCA_003987875.1 Clarias batrachus
TTTGTGGGTTTTGTTTGGGATGAGTGATTGTTTGTGGGTTTTGTTTGGGATGAGTGATTGTTTGTGGGTTTTGTTTGGGATGAGTGATTGTTTGTGGGTTTTGTTTGGGATGAGTGATTGTTTGTGGGTTTTGTTTGGGATGAGTGATTGTTTGTGGGTTTTGTTGGGGATGAGTGATTGTTTGTGGGTTTTGTTGGTGAGTAGTGATTGTTTATGGGTTTTGTTGGGGATGAGTGATTGTGGATTTTGTTGGGGATGAGTGATTGTTTGTGGGTTTTGTTGATGAGTAGTGATTGTTTGTGGGTTTTGTTGATGAGTAGTGATTGTTTGTGGGTTTTGTTGGGGATGAGTGATTGTTTGTGGGTTTTGTTTGGGATGAGTGATTGTGGGTTTTGTTGGGGATGAGTTATGGATGTTAACAGGGTTTTGTGGGGCTACTCATGAGGTTTTGTCTATGGATTCATTATTGCTATTTTCAGCATTTAGTTGAAAGTGAGTTGTTGTTGTTTGTAGGGTTTTGTGGGGAGAGAGCTCTGTTATCAGTTTGACTCTCTTTGTCCTCTTCTCTGTCTTGGCCATCTCCTCTCTCCCTTTCTGCTCCTGCATCTGCGTCTCGGCTTACAGGATCTGGACAAATTGCTTTTCCTGGGTCTCTGTTCTTCCTCTCATCCCTTTGTCTTCTCTGTGATGGTTTTCTACCGTAGTGTCCATCATGCTGCGTCTCTTTTTAAGACGCCTCGGAAAACCGCGTATCCAATTAAATTAGTGGGCTGAGACTAACCGTTGTGTAATAAAGCACTAATCCACGTGCAGCGGTGCAGTTACACTGAACAGTCACGCGCGTTTGATATTCAGTTTAACCGTGTGAGTGTGAGTGTGGCGTTGCTTTTACACACCGCAGTTCACTGTATCGGTTTTTTATTGATCTGATTGATCTGCTTTACGTGGTGCAACAGGACTGAAGCTGCGAGTCGTCATGTGATGCTGCTTGAGTTTAACACCAGCGTGGAGGAACGTGATCAAGGCTTTAATTCCTGATCTCCTTCTTCTTCTCCTTCTCCTGCTGCGGTGCCTCAAGGCCACCTTCACGCTCATCATCGTGCTCAGAACCAGGATCTCCACCACAAAGAGTTTCACATCAAAATACTTTTTCACCTTCGTCTCGCAATCCCACGTAAAAACCTCGGAATGCTGAAACTCCGAGACCTCCTGCTGTTTATGTGGAAATGAGAAATCTCTAATCTCTGCTCAGATGGAAATCTCTTTCTCTCTCTCTCACACACACACACACACGCACACACACACAATCCATCAGCATGTTATCAAAGGTACACTACAGAATTATGCACACATGCATCTATTGCGTTGACGCCGTCTCAGTCAGAACACCGCGGCCGGAATGCTGATGAGCTGAAGGAGGAGCGACTACGGCACACGGGACCAAGGAATATCAAGTGGCTCGCGTAGACACACACACACACACACACACACACACACACACACAATGACACACGCTACGATCTTGCAGACCTCATATGATTTCCTTAACTCATCTATAAAATAATAAATATCGATTTTTTGGAAAACTCTTTAAGTAATTTTTGATAATAAACTGTTTATAAGCAGTTAGTTTACTACATTTCTTTTTATTAGAATACATTTTATATTTATTTATTATAATTTCTATATTTATTCTATATTTCTATATATATATCATTAGTTTTTTATATACTGCATATAGTCATACATAAATTATAAAATTAGTTAACATTAAACATAATGATTTGACAGTTTTTATAACAAATAATATAAATGTTCTCAAATTAAGTTGAGGAACAAGTTGCTTAATGAATGAAAATCATTAAAAGGGGAAACTTTGATTATAAACTTTTATTGTAGTAAAAATAAAAACTGTTTTATTCTGAAACCTGACACACGTTAACCCACTTATTCTATAAAATTTACTCACACATTTATTAATAATGAATAAATGATGTATATACAATTAAGGTATGATTTAAGGTTTTTCTTCACACATCAAATTATTTTTCTTATTTTTATTAAATTGATTTGAAATTGCTTTTTGTTTTTGTTTTTCCTGCCACATTTCTCCCTCAGATCTCTTTCACGCACTACGGCCTTATTTGGGTCTTATTTTGTTCTTATTTTGTTTCTGTTGTTTTTGCTTCCTTCCCACACACAATGCTTATTTCTCTTTGTTTTCTTTTCCTGTTTTTGTTTTTTTGGGGCTGAAACACTTATTTTCCTGGGTTTCTGCACATTAGTGTTTGTTGTTGTTGTGACTAGAATAGTTATATTTCCTTTATTTTCACACATCACAGTCTTTTTATTTTTTATGTTTTCAAAAAATATTGCTACTCTTTTAATTTATCTACACATAAGTTTTTTTCTTCATCTCTGCACATCAGAGGTTTTTATTTAAACTAATGTAAATTCAATTCAATTCAGTTTTATTTGTGTAGCGCTTTTAACAATTGACATTGTCGCAACGCAGCTTTACACAATCAAAAGCATTAAGTGTAAATGAAATCAAATGTTTGTTTTTTTTTGTCTCTGGGTGTTAAAGTCTTTTGAGGTGAAGTTTATAAAGTGTGTGTGTGTGTGTGTGTGTGTGTGTGTGTGTGTGTGTGTGTGTGTGTGTGTGTGTGTGTGTGTGTGTGTGTGCTTAATTTGGCAGATTTGTTATTTTTGCTCTTTATATTTCTGTATATTATATTAGATTTCTTTCTCTCAGACGCCGAGGTTGTGTCCTCTCCTCTCCACAGCTGCGGTTCTGCATCAGAGCCTCGTCAGGACGCCCGGGCGCGGCTCTCCTCTCCATCAGCTGGACAGAAGTGAATAAATAATAAACGTACAGAAGGACGCGGTGAGACCAGCCCGAGAGAGCCGTCACAGGTTTACAACCTCAGAAAAACTCCACAATCATTAACACAAATAATCTGAGCATCGGGTACCAAACCGGAGGCCATGTTTCTGTTTCTGTTCTCAGATCTCTGCTCCGCTTCAGCTCGAACCTTTGGCTCACTTCTGTGTTTGTGTGTGAAGAAGCTGAAGCTGAGAATTCTGTATTTTTACTTTGCAGCAAAATAAAAACTTGCACATTTGACAGGAAAAAAACACTTGTGATTGTTTAATAATAAAATTTCATAGTATTTTTATTCAGGTTCTATTACTGTGTGAGCATAAGTATTTGCCCCTTGAACATTTCTGCATTTATTACCCTGGTGTGACACAGATCTGAGTTTTGTTGGCGATCTTTCGTATTTGCTCCTGGGTCAGATACACATCAGATACAGTATGTGGTCATGTGACTTGAATGAGAACGGACAGATGGGAATTCATGTGACTTTGTGCCTCTGCTCATGCGTAAAGTGTGACATCATCAATCAGCGCCAGCAGCGTTGGGATTTCGTAGCAGCGCTAGCAACAGCTGCTAAAACAGCTAAAGCACTAAAGTCTGGATCTGTTCTTCTTCTGGACCTCAACACGCACAGCCGACTCACTGCTCGCCGTCCTCCAGAGCAAAACCCCGAGCGTGTTTCTGCTAAAATCATGTCCAGCGCTCACGTGAACACATGTACTGTAGCCCAGATAGCACAATTAAAGGCGCATCGATGCGCGCGTGTGTGCTGTTTCAGAGTCAGACCCGTCCACATTACAGTCAGATAAAAGTCACGTGTAATTATGTGAACTGTCATGTCATGCAAATCCAATCAGAACTAAGCAATGTGGCTTGTAATATGAATATGAACGTCACCTATGAATAAACATAGCTTAATTTTAAAAGAAAATCAATATTATTTACAAACAAGAAAATAAGTTTAATCTTCTTTAGAGTGAAGCGTGGTGGTGGGAGCATCATGCTCGAGTCACCGCATGGAGGTGGTGGAATGACGTTGAGTCTCTGATAAGCTTTAAATACGTACTTGGGGTAAACTAAAAAAACAACAATTAAAAAACCCTTCCCAACAGTGTTTGATTGGTATTTATTCAGTAACCGAGTGTAAGGATCGATCCAACAACAGAAACTTCAAATGTAAATGTAAGTGTTCAGACTCGGCTGTGTCTAATGGATTAAATGTTCCTCTTTGTGATGTTTAAAGTTAATGTTTAAAGACTTTTTTATTCTTGAACAGCTGTGTGTTCTTCCAGGAACAGCTGGATTTATAATGAGGTCATGTGATGCTTAGGGCTGATGGTCATTTAGGAGTCACAGTAACTGGGTGCTAATACTTATGCAAGTTCACATTTTATAATTTTTGCAGAAAAAGTGGAACAGAAACATTTAAATATAGTATTTTTTATAGTTAATTACAAAAACATTATAAACAATGATGGCTATAGAAAGACTGGTGTGTGATGTATGAGGACCGCTGGGGGGGGGGGCTAATAATAATAATAATAATAATAATAATAATAATAAATCTGAATATTACTCCTGAGGGAATTCAGAAACTGTTTCCTGGAGGTGGAATCGTTTGTGATTAAATAATATGTATGTCAGGGTGTACAAACTTTCAAACACTGCTATATTTTTTCATATTTGCACTAATAAGGGATTTTGTGTGGAACTGAATGAATATATCTTCTTTCCACTATGAAAGGGGGTGCACAGACTTTCGCACTCGACCGTATATATACGTGTCTGTCAGCATTTATTCTTCCGCGTCAGGACTTCTGTGTGAGACGTCTGCTGTCGAGGCCGCGGGGACGGCGAGAGGACGAGGCTCAGCTGTGCTCCGCGTGTCTCGCTGTCCTGGAGCTCGACGTTACACCGAACAGAACCGCTGACGGATCGGCGCCGAGATCCGGCCTGGGGAGGTCGTTATCCTTCTGCTCAGAGTCGCGCGCCGGCGTTTTACTGAGCTGGAGGAAACAAACAGACGTCTGAAGGTTCAGTGTGTGACGAGACGCTGCGATGAAGAGATCTCCTGCTGCGCTGCGTCGTTTAGCCTCGGAGCGTCCTCAAGCCTCAAACCTCAGACCTCAGACCTCAGACCTCACACTCTCTAGCTAAAAGCTCACACTAACAGCACTCACACACGTCTGTAACGCTTCGACATCCTCACTGAGAAAAACAAACAAACTTTTCTCCGTTTCTTTTGCTCTTTTTTTCCCTCATGTAAAAAAATTAAGTTTTTACAATAATAACAACAATATTTTATTTTGTTAAGAGACCCCACTATATACCTCTTCCAAACAGTTGAGATGTTGCGTTATGGTAAAACCATCCATACATTCACAAAAACAAGCAAACAAATAATAAAAAGCTAACATGTCGTGTGACTTTGGCTTAAATTAGAGCCACATGGTTTCTCAGGGTTCGCTGTCAGCCATCATGCTACTTAAAATAGATTTCACTGTCGTTGAAGAGAGTGACATCTACTGGATTTTTTAAGCATAGCAAACCTCAACCAAGCGGTAGAGATGGTTCAGTCAGGTTAAGTTTCACCTACAGTGCAGTTAAAAAGAATTTAAAATCCTCCAATGTAACTGAATTGAAACAATTATGCAAAGAACAGCGGGCCAAAATTCCTCCACAGTGATGTGAAAGATTCGTCGCCGTTTATAAGGAATGTTTGATTGCAGTTGTTGCTGCCGTGGGTGACTGGAGAGGGTGACTGTTACTATAGAAACGATCATGTATTACTATAAACCGGCGCTACTGCCAGAGCCGCGGAGACCGGAAATTAATCACCACCTTCTGACCAATCAGAGAGCAGAACACAGCAGGTGTGTGTAAACGACAATGCGTTCTCAGAGCTTGACTTGTGTGTGTGTGTGTGTGTGTGTTATCCTGATTTCTTCATGAGGAGTCTCGGGCCCGGCGGTGATCACAGTGAAATCACCTGCACGCCGCTTATTCTGATTAAATCGCTAAAAGAAGTCGAGCTCGTGAGCGTTTTCAGCCGTGGTGATGTTTAGCTGCAGGCCGGAGGCTACGTCTGTCTCTGATCTCTGTCTCCACACACACACACACACACACACACACACACACACACACACATCCATCATCAGCGCAGTTACACAGCCGCGTCTTCAGCACAATGTAATAAACACACGCAGGCAATATTGCGGCGTCGCTTCACCCGAGCGCGCTGACAGCAGGCCGCGTTCTGGGATTTGTGAGTTTCCGGGAACAAGGATACAAACATTAGAAATATTATTTTACAAATTAAAAAGAAAAAAGAGAAGAAGAAGAAAGAGAAGACGAGGCGGTGTCTCAGTGAGGGCCGCGTCCCCCCGGGCTGAAGTCATTATTCAGTTTCTGTGATTCTCACTTACACACGACGGAGTTCAGCACAAAGTATTTAAAGAGAAAAAACAGAATCATAATCTTATGGAATATAATCACTTTTATTGCTCCCTATTATTGACTCTCATAGATTTTACACAACGTTAAACATCAGACCTCAATTTAAATGTTTCAGATCTGAATTGTTGTTTCTTCTTTAGCCCAAATAATTCACATGTTAAATATTAAATACATTTCATTTGCAATATTGAGTACATTAATAATATTTAAAAAAACAGGCATCAAAATATTAAAAACAAAAAACAAACTAAATAACAATGTTGATTATTAATGCAGTTTATATAGTATGTATATTAAAATGTGATTATCGCAAAATTAATTTTAAGAGTGTAAATAATCCAGTACTGGGTGTCGGTTAAGGAAAATAATAATAATAAAAAAAATTAATTATTCAAATAAATAAATAAATAAATAAAAGAAACTTAATGAATTATTTCAGAAAATAAATAACTCCATCAAGAGAAGGTCCACGTGAGGGGTGAGGGTAGTAAGGTGTGTGTGTGTGTGTGTGTGTGTGTGTGTGTGTGTGTGTGGTTGACTGTAAAGTGAGGTCAGTGAGTGAGAAAGTGAGAACAGTGACCTTGCTGTGTTCAATAACACACTCTGTGAGGAAACACACACTCTCTCGTTCCTGCACTCGTTGGTCTGAGCGTTAATGCAGGACGCCGAGGACATGAATAAAATATCACACAAAACTGCTTTCATGAATAATTTAAAAAACCTAAAACACAATATCTGCTGCGCTTTTTCTTTCGTCTCGGGGATGTCTGCTTGTTGTTTGGAGAACAACAGAACAGCCTTGTGTTTCTGTGTGTGTGTGTGTGTGTGTGTGTGTGTGTGTGTGTGTGTGAGAGAGAGAGAGCCTGCAGGATTTCTCCACATGTTTAAAAGCGGCCTGAATAAGAGGAGTGTTTTATTCGGTCTCTGAGGTTCAGCGCTTCACAAAATCCCGACTGAAAGAGGAAAAAAAAAATCTGCTTCTGTTCTCTCAAACACGTCCTTATTTTTAGATTCTTTTCCATTTAAAGTTCCCAACACCTTCACACACACACACACACACACACACACACACACACACACACACAGATGAATCATTCTTATCATCCATTAAAATGAGATAAAATGAGAGAAATGAGAAAAAAAATATATATATTTAGACACTGATCAGCCATAACATTAAAACCAACTACGTTTGGGTTCCCCTTGTGCCCGAGGGCGGCTCTGTCCCTCAGGGTGTGGCTCTTCAGGGCCTCTGGAGGGGGCGCTCTGGTGTCTGGTACCAGGACGTTGGAGGCGGATCCTTCGTGTGCGGTGAGATCGGACCTGTTTGTCTGCCGGATCTCATGAGGCTCGATCGGATTGAGATCCAGGGAGTTTGGAGGTGGGGTCAGGGGTCAGGGGTCAGGGGCCTCGGGCTCTTCGCCTGCTGGGCCCTGTGCGCTGTGGTACACTAGCTGTTCTGGTGCCTTTCTATCACAGACAGATGATTTATTTGATGAAAAAGAAATGATTTTATTCCTGAAAAGTAAGTTATTTATGCAACTGTTTGTAATGTTTACATTTTTGAGTGTGTTATGTATTCTAATATTAAAAAATATATATTCTGCCTTTAAAAAAGTTCCAATAATTTTGCATGCAGCTAATTTTTTTCATCTTTACATAGTATGAGTAAATATTTTATTTGGCTCAATATTGCTTTTTTGTTCCTTTATTATTATTATTATTAGTAGTAGTAGTAGTAGTAGTAGTAAACGGGAATATAAAGTTTAGGTTTGAGTTAGAGTGAATTAGTTTGATTAGTTCCGTGTTGTTGGTTGTAATGCTGAATGCCGCCAGCAGATGCCGCCAAAGACAAAAACCCCACTCTATACAAGACGACGAAGGAGGAGACTGACATCACGACCACGTGATTAAACCCGGAAGAAAGCAGTGACAACAATCCTATCTAGAATATTTAACACCTTGTAATACATTTAGCTTTAAGATAACGTAGCTAAATATAATTAAATCAGTAATTATTTTTTATAACCATTTTGTTGCGAGATTTATTTAAACAATGTTGTTTTTTTTTACCTTGTAGGGCTGCGTTTCAAGATGGAATAGTCCAGGAGGTGACTTTACGTGGCGGATGTGAGCCTGTAGCGGGCGCTGTTTCCGCACACTACTGAGTGGAGTAAAGCGCGATTTGGGACGCGTCCAGAAAAGTAGGAGAGGTCATGTGACTGCAGCCGGACAGAGAGAGAGAGAGAGATAGAGCCCGTATAACCTGAGTTCTGAAGAGGTTCTGTTGTTCCTATAGAGATGTACACGCTGACCCTGCTGCTCCTGCTCGCCGCACTGCTGCTGCTGTCGCTCCCGGTACAAACCGCGCTGTTACCGCTGGTCATAAACACCTGGAACTTTGAGAACGCCACTGGTACAGGTGAGAGCGCGGCGCATGCGCAATCTCTCTCTCTCAGGGGATCCTTTGGGGGAGAAAAGCGGTCCTCCGGGTGACGTCAGAGACTAATCTGCATATTCATCGGAACGTCATGAAGATTTGCATATCAGGAAGTAAAGTTTTCTGAAGGTGTAGAAAGTTTAAGTGGAATCTATACTTATAAAAGTAAGGTTTTGTCTGTACATTGGGTCAGAACTCACTCTTTCAATGATGTCTTCAATTGTTTCATACACCAGTCACAGAAAAATGTTCTGTCTGTATGTCTGTCTAGCCAGATTGTGTCGCAGCATCACACAAAACTGTCTGTACAGAGTGTAATTAATCTTCTGACGTTTAATCTGCAGCATCAGTGAATCTAAATGTTGAGTAAAAGTGATGTTATGAACAGTTCTGTGTGGGATTTAATAATCTACTTTATAATAATCTACTAATGCGCTACTGTCTCAATGTAAACAAACACCTGCACCAATAGATATTAATGAGAAAAGATAAAGTGAATATTTTGACTGGGATTAGTTCATATTGTCACTTTGGCTGAAATAACAGCGCTGAAGTGGTAGAAGTGAATTTTAACACGCTGGAGTGGTTTTAAGACAAAACTTCATCTTTATCTGATCGACTTTTTCCATTTCTCATCTGTGATTCTCTCTCCGATTACCGAACAGCGAGTGTATTTGTCTGAGCACCAGAGAAGTACAACTTAGTGTAAACAAGGCGTCAGATACTCAACCTTACAGAATGTGATTTCTGTCTATTAATAAGTGAGACAGAGAGTTCTGCTGTACAGAGAGACACACAGACATGGACGTGGACTTCAACCTCAAATAATAATAATAATAATAATATCACTGAGTACATTAAAGATCAGCAGATTTTTATTAGATTTAATATTTTAACTGTTTATACAAACTCTTTAACTGTCAAGGACGCATACAAACACTAGTCAGAAATAATTAAATGCAGCAACGAATGGATTTAAAAAGTATCAGGTGTCATAAGTGTAATTGTTGCTGATCACTTCAGTATCAATCACTTCAGACTTCATCACTGAACAGACTGTTACAGGAACTGAGTCACTTAATTGTTCTGTAAAATGCCCAGCGTGGCACTCCTTGCAGGCGGGCGCGTCTCCTCTGGACGCCGCGCATAAAGGATGCTCGGTGTGTGAAGTGGAGCAGTGTGACGGCAGCGTGGGGTTCGGAGGACATCCTGATGAGACGGGCGAGACCACGCTGGACGCCCTCATCATGAATGGGTAACGAGACTCGCGCATAGACTTTACTTCTGTTTTTGGGGGGGGGGGAGTCGTTTCTGGGCACGGTACAAATCTTTATGCATGTAGAAGTGGGCGGATAGTTGGATACGGTGCTATACTTAGACTCTTTGTTATAACCCCTCTGTATATTTGTACCCCAGTGACACGATGGAGGTGGGAGCAGTGGGAGACCTGAGGAGGGTGAAGAATGCAGTGGGCGTGGCTAGAGCCGTGATGGAGCACACACAGCACACCTTTTTGGTGGGAGAGTCAGGTAATGTGACGTGATGATTATTCATTAACTCTGATTTGCTCTGTGTCAGTAGAGGGATCTCCTTTTCTGACATCACAATAACAAACTCATTTACATCCTGTCTTCACTGCACTATGGTCAAATCCTTCACTCACTGTATCCTCTATTTTACTTGGATTCTGAGCATAATTCGTTCCAGGTGCTTGTATATTGAAACACTCGTATATCAAAGCAGAATCAGAATTTCCCCCTTAAGAAATAATGGAAACTTCAATTATTTTTTCCACAATAAAATATTCATATAAAAATAATGAATACAAAATATAAAGTAAAAATAAAACAAATTAATCTGCACTTTAACTCTGAAAACAATCGTAGCTGCAGTGATTGAGACCAGAGAGAGGAGAGGGGGAAGGGGGGTGGCTGCTGTGTAACCATGCGTTCACACCGAACGCGGCGAGAGCGACAAARCGGCCGGAAGTCATTCATTTTCAATGTGAGCCGGTGGCGAAGGGCGGCGCTGGCAAAGGGAGTTATGAGCCATGACGTGGTTCATGACGTGAGGTTCTGCGCTTGCGAGGATTCCGAGGAACGCAGTTCTGTAACTTTTGTTCCGGCTACGATAGTTCCCAAGTGAAATGGAGGAGAGGTTGATTATTGCGGTAGCGGGTTTCCCAGTTATTTACGAGGTGTTTGTAATTAAGATTAATGTTATTAATGTTATTTTAATTAAAGTCTAGTAAGTGATTCTATTAATATTATAATAAGAAGAAATATAATATAATATAATAATTTAAAAAAATATTCAATTAGACTAGCAATTCACAATGAACAGATAACCATACAACCATACAATAACCAACAACCATACGATAACCATATAAATTGCTTATAATTTGTTTATTTCTACAATACAGTTCTTTCTATCAAACAATTTCTTGTTTTCTTCCACATTTTGGTCTCCACAAGATCAACAAGCTTGATTGCTTTGTAGCCCCTTTAAATACAAGAAAGGCTGATACATGATACGCTGTACTTGTTTTTCAAGTCAAAATGTATTAAAAATCTTTGCTCGTCTTGCAGAACATCGCAAACCGCGTTACTCACAATCCGAGGTTCCACTGTGTCAGTATTTGCTGGTTATTTACTTACTGGTTCATTCTCTCCATTACTACTTACTGGTCCACCTTATGTACAGTTTTATTCCCACCGGTTTGTACAATCATCATGAACATGTACATAGTAGTATTTTCATATTCATATTATTTGATGGCATGTTTACCTCATTAATGCACCTTAAATTGTTTCCTGCTGACTTGTTTTGTATGTTATATAAACTGGCTGCTGTAAACATAAAATTTCCCTTGGAGATTAATTATGTTCTCTCTCTCTCCCTTTCTCTCACTCTTTTCTCCCACAGCGTCGTTGTTTGCTCAGGACATGGGCTTCACGACTGAAAGTTTGTCCACCCCTGAGTCTGTGAACTCGTTCTCCCAGTGGCTGAGTCAGAAATGCCAACCAAACTACAGGAAGGTGAGCGAGCGAGTTTAGAGAGATCATTAAAGGTCCCATATCTTTCTGATTCTTTAACTCTGAGTGTGTGTTTGTTAAAGTTTTATACCCTAAATGCCCTTTGTTTCATCCCATTTCCAAAATACTCCTTTTCTGTGCCTCTTTTATGAGGTCACATTACTGCAATGTTTGATAACGAAATCAGCGTTAGTTTAAAGTGTAAAATTTATTTAAATATCAATTTCTAAATCAACAAGATCAAATAAAGAGTTCAAAACAGATTAAATACAAGTGCAGTTGTGCAGTTTCTAATTAGTGCAAAGATGCATTTGGTAAGAGGCACGGACGAGTCAAGAGATGGAGGAACAAATCAAAACTAGATTTTTATATAATGTTAAATAAAAGCAATAATTAAATAATTAAATGCAAGTTTGAAAAAAAAATATATATAGGGTATTTTAAAATCCATTCTTATGATTTATTAATTAAAAAGAAACTAAGCCAGGATCAAAATACATTAATAATAAAAATAATTAAAATATAAACCTAAAAAGAGAGAGATTAAAAAATGTTAAAGAACAAATTTCATTCCAAAGAGAGAGAAGAGCGACAGAATGCTTGTTGATTACTGGAATCACACACATCTTTAAGCATTTTTCTGTGTTAATGATGTCAGTAAAAATTAGATTCATGTTTTTTTAACAGCTAACCGTCTTAAAAAGGAAACTAATTATTTCACAATTAATTAAATTATTAGAATAAAAATGTTTTTTGGTTTATTTGTTAGTTTTTTTTTATTCAATGAATGAATTTTTTTGGTGTCTGAATTTTCAGAACGTTTCTCCAGATCCGTCCGCGTCGTGTGGGCCGTATAAACCCCGAGCTGAAGTGAAACCGTCGCAGAAGCGGCGACTCATTGACCCTCACGCCCACGATACCATCGGTAACCTCGTTATTATAAAACACCACACACACACAAAGTTCCACATCACACTTCAGATTAGCACTGCATGTCATTCAGGTCATTCTGAATCACCGTGAATCATTTGTAATGACTCTGAATCATTGTTCTGATCAGGAATGATTGTGATTGGACAGACCGGTCAGGTGGTTGCTGCGACGTCTACAAATGGAGCGTCTTATAAAGTTCCAGGGTGAGTGACAGAATTGAATTGTAATTACAGTTTACAGTTTATTATTTACTTTAATATTTATTCACTTTTATAACCCTTTATTTGTAACGTTCTGTGATTTCGAGCTGTTGTAAATGTAAATGGTCGTGTTCCTCCAGTCGTGTCGGAGATTCTCCGATTGCTGGAGCCGGTGCGTACGCAGACAGTTCAGTAGGGGGCGCTGCAGCGACCGGTGACGGTGACACCATGATGCGTTTCCTGCCAAGGTTTTTTATTTATTTATTTTTTTACTGTTACAAGACCACAGAAATAAGAGTTATTTAGGTGTTTATATTAGTGTAAGCATTTAATTGAGATGAACTCTGAAGTGACTTTAGGAGCACAACTTACCCACAATGCACTGCTCCGTCCCAGATACTCCTCACAACATTTAATTAAAATGCCTTACATTTTTTTTCTTGACTAACAAGCTTTTAGTTTTAATCCTAACTGATATTAGTAGGTTAGTAGATGAAAGTAGATCTCAAAATATTATATGAAATATTTACATCTAATTAAATGGAACAAACAAATTATGTTTAGAAATACATTCCTAAAAATATAAACAAAGTGAATTGATTGATTAATTAATTTGGTAATTAGAAGGTAACTGAAGCTGCCTCTTTAGGGAAATTGTGAAATTGTTTTAAATTGGAAATTGGGTGTGGTGATGGGTGTGGTGGTGGGTGTGGTGGTGGGTGTGGTGGTGGGTGTGGTGATGGGTGTGGTGGTGGGTGTGGTGATGGGTGTGGTGGTGATGGGTGTGACCCCCTGACGCTCTGCTCTGTGTGACTGTGGACAGTTTTTTGGCGGTGGAGTTGATGAGGTCGGGGGCCGAGCCCACCTCCGCCTGCCAAACCGCCATCTACAGGATGAAGAAGCATTACCCAGAAGTCTTTGCAGCAGTCATCTGTGCAAACATCACGGGCGGATTCGGTGAGTTTAAGACTCTTCATAAAAAGATAATAAATTACTTCAGAAAGCTTCACTGTCTCACCTGCGTACAGTCTGTCAGTCAATACTATAGTGGTAGAAAAATAAACAATAAAGAAAAATATAAATTTGTTTTAAAATAACTTCATACAGTTTTACTGACTACATTTATGGAATAAGATCTCAGAATAAAGAAAATACATTGTATATAAATACTATGTAATAAAATTACTTAACGACTGGATTGTTAAAAAAAAAACCTTTGAGATATTTACTAAACGCTTAACGAAAAGTTAATGAATAGTTTACAAGAGTTAATATTTCTAACCTGTATATGATAAATTTATTTGGTTTAACTGAAACAGTTATTAGTCCCTGAACACTTTAAGTTTAACTAAAGATTAAACGCTCTGATGTCTGAAAGCTGCTTGTTGATAAATGATTAAAAACAGATGAGTGTTTCACTGTACGATTACTGGGCATGGATATAAATATGCTAATTTCATATTTAAATACCTTTAAGATAAGAACTTTCAGTGTGATCTTTAAAGATGGAAATGTTACAAATAAAAACACTTAATTTAAAAATAACAAAAAAATATAAAACATTTATATTTATGTAGATTTTCATGTTTCAGGGGAAAAAAACTCTTAAATACATTAAGAACCATTGTTTAATAATAATACTTTTATAAACTGTTTTTTAAAAAAGTTGCCTTCATAAAATGTAATTTTGTTATTTAGAAATGTTATTTAGATAATTAAACGTAAAATACACTAACAAATGTACAATGAAGTTGAAATTTATAAAACACTTTAAATTAAATTTTAGCAGGAAAAACTGCTATATATAATTATATATACTGATATATATACTGCTATATATAAAAATATATAATTTAATATAAAGAACAACTAAAGGTAATAAAGCAGATGTTTTTTTGGAATTATATTTTATGCGATAAATGTTTATTTACTCGAGTATAAACACTGTTTGTAATATTTGTGTTTTTTCTTCTAAAGGTGCAGCTTGTAATAAAATCTCAGGCTTCACGCAGTTTCCCTTCAGTGTGTTTAATCCTCACAGCAACAAACCTCAGCTGCACAAAGTCGACTGTGTGTAGCACCGACCTCACTCACACACACACACGTTTAAGCACAGACATTCAAGCACATGTTTAATTATAAGTTGTTTGTAAATTATAATGTAATTATAAAAGTTCTAATAATTTTTTTCCAGACTCAGAAATTACTTTATTTGAGGAGTTGGAGAATATTATTATTATACAACACATTGAACATAATCTAATTAAAATATACTTTTGTTTTTGATAGTATTTTGAAAAAAGTCTACTTAAGAACTTTTTCATATAAATGTACGTTTAATTAAAAAAAAACTGCTGTACATTATTTTTTTATGAAAGGGAAAATATAAATGAATGGAGACTCTGTATTGATTATTGATTGGAACCAAATGAAGCAGCTCCATTAAAGAAAGGTAATGATTTTTTAAAAAGTGTACGTTTGTATATTTGAGTGAAATGTTTATGATGAGGTAATGCACTGTGTCGGATAGAGCTGTGTGTGTGTGTGTGTGCGCGTGCAGCTGATTGGTTCAGGAGGTTTTCTCTGCCCACTGAAAGAACTCACACTGCTTCCCCTGCTTCAGCGGACACACGTAAAATTGTCGCCCGTTATTCGGACCCAGTTTCAGGACGGTTCTCATCAGGGTCCGTCTCCCGTGAAGACATGTGGGGAAGTGCAGGTCAGCCCACTGACATCACACACACACACAAAACCATCACACTTTACAATTAAACAAAAAACTATTTACAGTTCACTTTACTTATGAGGAAAATTTAAATTAAATGATCAACAATTAAGGCTCATGTATAATTATAGTATTTGTTTATTCATTTATTTGTGTTATTTGTTACTTAAAATGTTTGTTGGTTGCACTCCCTGACTCAGGAGCTTTAAAACAAACAGTAAAATAATAAACTAAGTCTTGTGACCGAACCTCACCACTAGGAGGCGCTGATGTGTCTGCTCCTTTAACAGGAGCTAGAACTAGAAAATAAATCAAACTTTTTTTTTTTTTTTTTTACCTGAAAGAAGTTACACTGGGATCCTCGGGGAAGTGCGCAAGTGTAGAAGTGCCTGCCTTTATTCTCTCCCTCTTTCGTCACCACCCTGAGGACGCCGGGACGGCGGTGTGTGGTGCAGCAAGGGATTGTGGGTAGGGATGTAGTGCCACTGCTGGAATGAGAAATCAAACTTATTCTGAAATATAAAGACAGGAGGAAGTAGTGCGCACTACACTACAGGGGATTTAAACACAGCCTCACCCTGAAGTGTGCTGGTGTTCATCCTGCACCTCTCCTCCTGTCTCTGTCTTCCTCCTCTTACTGGGAATGCTGGGAAACCCAGGCAAGGCTCGTTTGGAGACACAAGCTCCCGTAGGTCGTGTCCCGATCCCAGCAGTGCTGGAGTCACTCCCTACGGCGCTCCTGCGGGCGGCGCTGTGGCTCGGGGGTGTGGCTGGTCCGGAGGCGAGGTCGGACAGGATGAGGGTGGTGTTACCAAACGCTGCTTTACGGTGGAGCTTCACTTCCTGCTGCGGTTTGGAGAAGGTGTTGTGAGGGAAGCGGATGAGTGCAGTAAAGAAGGGAGGATCCTTCAGTGTTTCTGTACCACCTGCTGAGACAGAGGGTGAGACAGAGGGTGAGACACGGGGGAATAAAGACAGGAGTGGTGTTAGTCTCGTTACAGAGCGATGAGACACCAACCAAAAAAACTAAAGGACGGAATCCAACATGGCCGCCATGAGACAGAGGGTTCAACAGTGAGGAAGTGGACTTTGCAGTTTAGTGTGTGTGTGTGTGTAGTTTTTCTTCTGAATTGTTAAGAGACTCACTCAGTGGGCGGGGACTCATGCACGCCTCACAGAACCTGCTGATTGGTTGGTTAATCAGAGTGCATAGGTCACATGACCACTCTTCTTCCTCTTTCATGGTGGACCGGTCCACATCCTGCGCGGGATTCTGACTCGCGCGTCTCGGTGAGGTGTTCAAGCCGAGGAGTTTACTGTGACACCACAGAGCATCGTGTGAGTGTGTGTGTGTGTGTGTGTATATACACAACGTAAAGCTTTATCAGGAAGCCAGTCTGACCAGAGGGCGTCTCACCTGATGTCGATTTCGGTCGGATCTTCAGTCTGGCAGCGCGAGCAGAAGTACGTCATCCTGTTATCGTTGCCGAGGCGACACACGGTGACCACGCCTCCGCACTGACCACAGCTGGAGCGCTTGTACACCTTACAGTGCTTACTGAGGGCCGAGCCCCTTTTACGACACTAAAACACACACAAACTATGACGATGCACCAGAACTGCACTGATGATGTCACTAAAATGTGGTTTGTAACCGAGACACCGGTGTCGCGTTAGATAACGTTTAGGTGAAAACAATCTGAGATCATATAACAATCAGGAAATTTCATCTCCCCGCATGTGTGTGTGTGTGTGTGTGTGTGTGTGTGTGTGAGAGAGTGTGATTAGGAGTTAATTACATGACTGCACACAGTTTCCCCAAAATAGTTTAACAAGAACCTGATAAAAGAGCATCGAAAAGTCTCGCGTCATTTTCACCAGATGCTGGACGAGTTCAGGGTTCAGCTGATTCACCTACACACACACACACACACACACACACACACACACACACACACACACACACACACACACGAGTTTAAAAGATTGCTTACACCCAAGTGAAGGAAGTGAAGTCACATGGCACGAACACAGGATCATTCAATTAATTATTAATCTCGTATCCAGATTCTTGTAACTCTGCTCTGTTAGTGTTAACCGCTAAATACTCTGTACAGGCAAACACACACACACACACACACACCATCAGTGCTAACTGCACATTAAAAACATTAGGTAAATATTATTTAATATAAGTTTATAATGTTTTATTATATTAAGATCAGTGCTATATGTTTATATAAACAATGCATTATTTATTTTAATAGTAAATTAATATTAATAACGCAATAATACTGAACTTGTGCGGGAATAAATTTTTTAAATGGCGTAAGAAACAAAAACATAAACAGTAAAACTTGTGTTCTTTTTGGTATGACTGTATATTGCCAAAAGTATTGGCCCTCCTGCCTTCACACGCATATGAACTTGAGTAACAGGTTTAATATGGTGTTGGCCCCGCCCCTTTTGCAGCTATAACAGCTTCAACTCTTCTGTGAAACTGTCCACAGGGTGTAAGAGAGTGTTTATGGGATGTTATGACCGTTCTTCCAGAAGCACATTTGTGAGGTCAGACACTGATGTTGGATGAGAAGGCGTGGCTCGCAGTCTCCGCCCTGATTCATCCCAAAGGCTCTGGGCCAGTCAGGTTCTTCCACACCAGACTCACTCATCCAGGTCTTTATGCCTCGCGCTCTGGTGTCGGTCAACAAGACTCCAGGTTCACTAACACCCGACTCCAGTTGGCTTTATTGAGGTCATTACATACTTTTTCCACCAGCACTGTGAGGTTTTTATGATTTGTTCTCAATAAAGACGTAAAAGATCAGAACTGTTTGGGTTATTATTGTAGGCACATTATATTTGTCAATACTCTTGATTTAAATAAAGATCGGATCACATTCAATGACAAATTAATGCAGAAAAGCATAAAATTCCAAAAGCTTCACAACATTCTTCTTGCTGCTGTGTGTGTGTGTGTATATATATATATATATAATTAATAAACTAACTAATTCTTGCTGATTCTCATGGTGTGTGTGTGTGTGTGTGTGTGTGTGTGTGTATTTCCCCATTAGTTTTTTTAAACTGTATTATTTCCTAACCTTGACTGCAGGATTCAGTGCGCTGAGGACGAGCGCTTCGTTCTTGATGATGTTCCCGACTCCGGGGAGAACCGCCTGATCCAGCAGAACGTCACACACACTGCGGCCGCGCTCTCTACACACCGCCTCCACCGCAGCACACACACTGAAACTGGGAGAGCAGACGTCCAGACACGCCATGAGACGCACCTTCTCCATGCAGTCCTCCGACAGTCTACACACACACACACAGACACAGACACACACACACACACACACACCATGAGAATCAGCAAGAACTAGTTATTTAATCTTTTTATCTCCCACACACACACACACACGTCAGCAGGAGAGTGTGTACCTGGTCTCAGCGGTGGTGCTGTAGAAGCTCAGCGTGTCCTCACTGAGTGAGATGACGAGACTTGGAGGATGTCCTCTACTGTCTTTTCTCTCTGCTGTGTTTATACGCATCGAACCGTCCATCCCGAAGTGCAGCCTAACACACACACACACACACACACACACACACACACACACACACACACACACACACACACACACACACAGAGCACTAAATTAGGAGTTACACACACACATTAAACACCGTCATCTCTCTGATTGATAATATTCTGTGTAAAGAAACAACACGGGACGATTATGTAAATGAAGCAGTTTTGTCTCACAGTGAGGCGGAGCTCTGATCTGATTAATCAGGAGGTGTGTGTGTGTGTGTGTGTGTGCGCGTTGCTATAGTAACTGAGATTGTATAACAAAACAACCTATAAAATAAGACTAAATTTAAAATAATGTTTTTTTTTTAGGTTTTCCGTGATGTTTATTTTTATTTATGTAAAGAGTCTCCAGGTGCGTTGGACAGCGGAGCTCACATCAACACCTTTATTATGTAATATATATATATGAAAATAATAATTCTATCTCTAGGTTTGATAAACACTACACACACCCACAGCCACACTACCTGTGTGTATTTCCACCATCACACTTAAACACTGGACATAACACACACTCACACACTGATACACACACAAAAAATAGTCGTCAGTGTTTGCCTCGGAAGCGACCATTAGATCAATAATTTGGAGTAAAATGAAGTGGAGAAGTCAATAATGAACAGAGATCGGTACCTGAGCGCTCGGACTCCGAAGTACATGAAGAGCTCTTTCCCCAGAGTCTGCACTCCGGTGTACTCACAGCCTCTGAAACACTGGAACACATCCCCCTGAGCACCGCCACCACCACGGGGCTGTAAACACACACACACGCACACACACACACACTCAATGTCCTGTGATGTTCTCGCGCTGTGATTGTTTAGAACTTCAGCACTGCTCTGTTAATTCTGCGCTCTAGAACCATTACATTACATCAGTGTTCTAAAACCGACGGACTGGTCCAGTGTTCTAGAACCACGGTTCCTTCCCTGGGGTCCGCGAGCCTCTGGCTGCTCTCACACCTGCACACGTTAAATAAAATCATAACTGCACACTAACAGTAGAAGTAAGAGTCTGTACAGAAAACTATTTTACATGAGGTCATTTTTAGTCCTCAAATAGTTGGAGTACTTAACAGGCCACGCCTCCGTGTCCATTTTATTACCTTTAACACCAAACCAGTCATTTCTGAGACTAAGAGTCAGACACACTGTCTATCACTCACTCACACACACACACACACACACACACACACACACACACACACACACAGAGTGTTTTAATTCCTGTCACTCTCACTGCAGGAGGAACTCGAACTCTGACAGTCGGACAAAACTCCCCCTGGTGTCTGAAAGATGTACTGCACATAAAATCTCCCTGAGACCTGAGGCGGTCCGGAGAATATTCTAGAACCGTAGTCCAATACTGATAGTCTAACACACACACACACACACACACACACACACACACACACACACACACACACACACACAGAGTGTTTTAATTCCTGTCACTCTCACTGCAGGAGGAACT
>QMIH01000102.1:47081-65528 GCA_003987875.1 Clarias batrachus
AAACACACACACACACACACACACACACACACACACACACACACACACACACAGCTTTAGGAGTCAAAAATGGAAGGAATGAAAACAGTGTCGACCACAAGTGTTGATTTTCTGATTAAAATCTTTAGAAGGAGTTTTTCTTCAGTGAAACGCCTAGTGTGAGAGACGCGCGTGTGTGTGTGTGTGTGTGTGTGTGTGTGTGTTTCTCATGGGGTTTTCCTGTAGAGGAAAACAGAATCTGCATGTGAAAACAGCACTCAGGACTGCAGGCTTACAGCCAGGTCTTGCTCTCTTTTCTTTGTGTGTGTGTGTGTGTGTGTGTGAGAGAGATGCAGAAATATTTGGGGATTTGCACAGCTGTCAGCTCTGACAGTTAGATTTGAGAAGCTTAACGTCTCCCTCTCTCTCTATCTACAGTATCAGTGTGAATATAACAGTCACACAGTGATCACACGTTCACTCAGTCAGAGAAATCAGTCTGGAGGTTTAATATCTATTCATCTGGCAACACCATTTAAAGCCATACAGTCAAGCTCTCGGTTATTTTTACGGGTTTAGGTGGTAGCGGTGTGTGAGCAGCAGTTTGAGAGGAAACACTCGGTGCACGAAGCGTCTCCATCACCCTTTTATAAACAACCAGTTTCTCACATCCTGAACATTTACGTCTCAGTCCCATCCTTCTGCTCCTGTACACATCCATCCGTCCACCAATCCTTGAATCCATCTCTAGCAAATCTATCCATTTCTTTATCACTTCATCGCTCTTTTTGTCCATCCATCCATGTCCCTATCCATGCATTCATCCATCTGTCCTTCCATCCATTCATCTGTCTCTCTATCGGTCCATTCATCTATATGTCTTCTATTTGTCCCTGTCTGTCTGTCCATGATCTGTCCATCCCTCCATCCATTTCTCTGTATATTCTTCATTCCTTCTGTCCCTCCCTCTCTCCCTCTATCTGTCCATCTCTGTGTATCTACAGTAACTCTGCTTTGTATATGGACCGTGGGAGCGAGTCCCCGTGTCCCGCAGTGGTTTATGCAGGAGGTTTTTCTCAGTGTATGTTTGAGGGTAACAGAGCTGTAGATTACAGCGTGGGTTCGGTTTGCTCCCTGAGCCTGCTGTGACAGTTAACATGGAGGCAGCGTTAGGAAACGCGATGCTGTAGGAGTTGGGAAACTTTATCCTGATGTGTCTGGAGCTCCAGAAACCTTCACGCGAGACGTCGCTCTCCTATTTTATATACTTTTTATAAAACACGTGTATTGTTGTGAACTTGTTCACAAACTGAAATACAAATGACAATTTCACATGATTTCAGGAATAATTTCTTGAAAATGAACAGATAACGAATTCTACATAAAAGTGAAACAAATACAGATATCAATAGGTGGCGCTCTATTAGTTTGTTTTTATTCATTTTTAAAGAATGCTTGCCAGAAAGATTCCTGGTGTGTGTGGCCGAGACTGCAGGTGTGTATCGTGGAGTTTTTCAGGGTTTGTGGGGACTCTACTGGTTCAGGCCACGCCCACTTTAGGTTTAGATCCTAAATCCATATTTATCGCGTGCAACTGAAAAACAAACACGTCACAAACTTTCAGGCTGGAGAGACAGCGGATGTTTATTTTTGGACAATGAACACGAAACCGTTACAGCGGTCCAACAAAGATAACGATGATGTAATCGATGTTTATGTACGTATGTAATGAATGACATCATAATATGATCAGGAACATGACCGCATGACTGCGTATCCACACTGATGTGATTTCTGGGTACGAATTGAAAACATTAATAAATTACTTATAATTATTGATAACGTGGGTGTTTACGTGTTCATGGCGACGATGTTGATGCCGTGAGCGTTGATGTAGCGCAGTAAGACTCTCGCGCGTCTCTCGATGACGTCGATGAGCTTGTCGATGCCGCGGCGTCCTCCCTGATTCTCCCAGAACTGTTCATCCACAAACAGGGACTGTAGGAGGTTCTGTCTGAGACGCTGAGAGCGCAACACACTCACCGCTCCGTCAGGGAGCCTGATACACACACACACACACACACGCACACACACACACACACACACACACACACGCATTGTACAGGCTGAATTATTGCATAATTAAACACAATATAAGTGGCACAACTTCTTCTCTTTATGTGTAAAGTGGGTGGAGCTAACCTTAGATAGACTTTGCATAAACTTCTCCCTCATTAATAAAGAAGCTGATGTCACTGGCCCCGCCCACACAGCCTTTATATAAACTACATTTCCCCCACTTTGAATCAGAGTCACTTAATGAACAAGTGAAAGCTAACACGGCGACAGGATAAACCTCGCTGTAACTGTGTGCCGCCTCAGACAGACAGCTGTCAATCAAGTGTGCTCATTAGAATACTAAGCTCCTCCCATTTAAAAAAATTATTACTTTGATGAATGTTTAACACACTTGAGTTTAATACAAAACTACTGGAACTCACTCTTTAATTCCCTGGAGCAGTTTAAAGTCGAGGTTTTCTTCCCCCCGGTCGAAGAAGGCGTTGTTGTTGACGTAGACGAGGCGTCTCGGGTCAGTTTTGCGATGGACGATGTGAGAAAGCTCCAGATTTTCCTCGTCAGTGCAGCGTCCGTGATAGCCGAGCCGGACACAGCTGTCCTGTGGGCGTGGCCTGAAACCACAGCAGTTCCTGTCGAGCCGCTGGTGATTCTGAAACCAAGAAAGTGTCTCGTTATAGACTGCTGGGAAAATCGAAAACACTAAATATAGTACGAGTGTCGGTGCGTCCACCTTTCCTTCTGTCTCTGATAGAACCATTAATGTTATACTCTATATAACGGCCTGTGTGTGTGTGTGTGTATGTGTGTGTGTTACTGTCAAAAAAAACATTTTTATTTTTAACATACTTATACAAAACCCGTGAAAGAACCGTTCTAGAACTCTTTACACTGCAAGAATGACAAGTGGAAATATCTTGATCCAGTCAGATTTACCTAAAAATGTTTAACGAAAGATCAGAGCAAACCAAATATAAGATTATGTAGCCTAATTCAAGAGGTTACATGAAGCTGGAGGGCAGAGGCAGGCAGAGAAAGTGGGCAGCAGTTGGGTCGGGCACCAAAACCCGGTGCCAATATGGCACCAGTACCTATATAACCGGTAAATCCTGGAACTGGATCAAAGCACAGACTTCAGTACCTCACTTTGGTCGAGCAGTTGCCCATCGACTGAAAGCTTTGTCCTCTGGATCTCTGAAATGTAAGAAGCATCATCACCCTCATCACCACCATCATCATCATCACCCTCATCATCACCATCACCATCGCCACCATCATCACCCTCATCATCATCATCACCACCATCATCACCACCATCATCACCACCATCATCACCCTCATCATCATCATCACCCTCATCATCATCATCACCACCATCATCACCACCATCATCACCACCATCATCACCCTCATCATCATCATCACCCTCATCATCATCATCACCCTCATCATCATCACCATCATCATCACCACCATCATCACCCTCATAATCATCACCCTCACCACCATCATCACCCTCATCATCACCCTCATCATCACCATCATCATCACCCTCATAATCATCACCCTCATCATCATCATCATCACCACCGCCATCATCACTGCCATCATCACCCTCATCATCACCCTCATCATCACCCTCATAATCATCACCCTCATCATCATCATCACCACCACCATCATCATCACCACCGCCATCATCACTGCCATCATCACCCTCATCATCGCCCTCATCATCACCCTCATCATCACCCTCATCATCGCCCTCATCATCACCGCACGTGAAGAATCATTTCCTGACTGAGAACATGGACGTGTACGCACGATGGAAAGCTCTAGTAATTAAAATCTTCCTAATCGCTGTAGTAACACGAGTGTGCATGTCCACATTCCGACTTAGAAGCAGAACTCTGGAAACGAGAGCATGCGCGTCAATGCTGTGTGTGAATGCAGTAATTACACTCGCTCTGACGGCAGCAGGTAGCATTCGCCCATGAGATTCTCGCTAAGCTAAACACTCTGAATTAAAAATGCCTAAAGCTAAACAGGCTAAAGCCTGGCTGTATTTCACAACAGATGCAGCAAACGTCTTTCAACTATTCCGTGGAAAAACAGGTCAAACCTAATGGAACATCTGAGGACACGCGGAGGGACGCATTGTGTTTGACAGCGTGTGGACGTCAGCTGGCAGTGTGTGTGTGTGTGTGTGTGTGTGTGTGTGTGTGTGTGTGTGTCCGGCCTCTTTCAGACCAACACTAGCCAAGTCAGTAGAGGTGACATGTTTTACCAGGTAAGACAGATTTGGAGATATTTCTGCAAAAGAAAGAAACTAACATACACACTATTAGCATGTTGATTTAGCACAGTGTGTGTAATGTAAGTGTGTGTGCGCCGCCTCGCTGTAAGATCCTCATCCTGGATTCCCGAGGTCACTGCAGACTCTTGCAGGAGGACACGGTCGCTGGCGTCATGCAGGAACAGTTCTTGGCGCATCTTCACAGTTGAACACACTGTCCTTTAATGTTCCCCACATGGAGACATCAGGGGGTGTAAGATCGGAGGAATGGGACGGGGACGGGGATGGGAACGGGGAGGAATCGTTCTGCCTCCTGTTTTTAAACTCGTTCCCCATTCACGACCGATTCCGTATGAGCGGAAATAATACTCAACTATGAATAGTTCTTCCTCCGTCGAGAGACTCATTAACAACAACAACTGCACAACACAACTTCCTTTACACTGCGGGGACACATGTGTCTGGATCTATGCCCTATGCACACACACACACACACACATGCGCAGTTTGGAATGCAGGAGTTTTGCTACTGTTAAGACGCTGATATCAAAGCCATGGCAGGTCTATGAGATGGGCATGAGAAGGTGTCGGCGCTCACAGGCTCTTTAGCAGCGTCTTCACGTTGAAGGCCAGAAGGCTGTTCACTGTTCAATGCCAGCAGGAGCAGGCCAGGGTTAAGAGCCAGTGAGCCTACATGGGTATCTCAGTGCGGCAGCGTGAGCAGCAGGCCGGCTTTTAACTCATAAGAGACATGCGTCGACGGAAGTGCTGGGGCAGCGAACACGGCCCATCAGTGGCTGATGCTCGACTCGCTGCTCAACAGTGAAGGACACTCGGGTTTGAGGCTGAAATGGCACACGCCATGGAACTCACAGGACGCCATTTCTATCCCAGGTCTTTCCTGAACCCTGAACCGATCTTTCTTGCCTTTTTTCATAAAGAAAAGAACATTCAAAGGACTTCAGCCATAATGCAGTACCAGCCTTGTCATGTTTAGCCGCCCCACCCTTCACATTCCTGCTGATGGGGAGGCCGTGATGCCAGCTCGTGAGTTTCGGTTTTAGAGAGAGGAGGAGCGAAAACTTTTGGGCACATGCCCGTCACTGGAGAATCTGCGACAGTATAAACTGCTCACGCCAAATCATTACTCGTTGTTGCTCAATAAAGAGCTGGTTGAAAACACATGTGATAATTCGGAGTTCTTAGTCTTACAGAATCATTCTGCTTGGAAGCCTTTAGGATGTGAAAATGCAGTTTTTGGGGTTCTACATAAAACCTTTTAGGGTTCTACGCAAAGGAACGACCAACCAGCCGAACATCTCGGGACTTGTTCCACTCTAAGTAAAATGATATTTTAGACATATCGTTAGCCAAACAAAAAAACAAACGAACAAAAAGGTTTGTGTCAGATCAGCTACACAAGTGACTCCACCCCTTATGTAGCGGCTCCGCCCTCCAAACTGTGACATGTGCATTACTGTTCGTACCTGCAGCAGGAAGTCGAACAGCGCCACTTTGCTCCACTCGTGATGATGGAGACTGCTGCAGCTCCACTCGGGTCTCGGGACTCCGCGCTGCCAGCACCGGTACTGTAACGACGTCTGATACGAGCTCCACCTCACAGAACCTGATCTCGACTCGGGTACCGGAACTACAGACGGGTCGTACAGGGTCACCGGACACAGCTGACCATCTGGAACGGGGCGATGTAGCGATGATACAACATTCAAAAACAACATTTATCTTCATGAGGATTTATTCACGATCTATAATATTTTAAGGGATTTGAACCTCTGTAGACTCGGGGCCACGGCTCCACCCATCATGGTTTAATACGTGTTAAAGAAGAGTGCTGCTGGATTCTGGATTCTGTTTCTACAGGTTTCTAATAACGCACTTAGATCCTGAGACTGCTATAGATACTGAACAGATGGAGATTTACCTATCGATCATTTATGGAAGGAGTCTCCAGTGTCAGTGCTGTGTAACAGTCAGAGATAAAGCCGTAACTCCCACATCCTCAGGACAGAGGAGTTTACATTTCTTTGCAGTTTCTGAATAATTTGACAATCTGCCATTTTTCTCTTATTACTTTTAAGACAGAGAATGAAGAGGTGAAGGAGTGAGAGTTTATACGAACATTAAATGAGATTAAATAATGTTAGCTTTCAAAATATTGGAGACATGCTATTAGAGAAAAAAGCATTTTGGGATTTAACAGTGACATTTTTACACTTTAAATCACACTACAACACTCGGGAAGATTTTCCTACAACAGCCTGACATTTTTTTTTTTTTTTACATATTATTTGCAGAAGCTGAATAAGAAGCACACAGTCATTAATCTCGGGCTTTAGCTGTGAGGGTAATGAAGCTAACAAATATTGGAGGCTAATAATGTAGCTTCCAGTTTAGCATCACACAAACTGCAAACACGAGACCCAAAGCTCAACCCCCAAGACACAGGAGCCCAAACCCCAGGAAGCTGATCGAGATGTTACTGTATGATAAGATATAAATAATAAAATATGAACGACATTAAACATATGTAAAGTGCTGAAAACGATCAAATATGACACTGAAACACGCAGATGAAATAACTCAGGTTACACATGATGGGATTCGATGTGACGTACCCAGCGCATGGAACCTCCTGCTGATGGACACTAAACTCCGATTGAGGCCTAGGACTCGGTCCAGGTGGAAGGCAAACACTTCACTCATGTCCTCAGGTCTCTTAATGACCCCACACTGTCCATCACACTCTCCTGCAAGGCCAGGGCGCTGATTAAACCCACTCACGCTCTTAAACAGGAGCATGGGAGGAGAGTTCTCCGCTTCCAGAACTTCCACATGTCTGATTTTGCACTTGGACAGGAAGCGCATGGTTTCTATATCAGCTTGACTGAACCACGGTGGAGACTTCTGGCTGTAGATGCGGATGGAGTTTCCATCATCATCAGCAACAACATCATGATTGAGCCGACCTGGTTTGGAGAATGAATGGAGGACCAGCCTCCACGCGTCTCTAGATTCCGCCTGTCTCAGCGTTTCTTCTCCACGGTGGTGGGCTGTATCTTGGCTTTGGTTCTCCACTCGGTTCCTCACCTTCTTCCTGCGTGATTTGGAGCGCACCGTTGCTCTCAGGACGGCAGGTTTGTGTCTTTTGGATTTCAGGGTGATGTAGACCACGTTGGAGCGCGTTGGAGAAGGAGATCCTGGAGTCCTTTCCAAGATCCATCTTCTGCTGTTGGTCAGGTTTCGGTCATGCTCTCTAGGGCTGATCCACAACTCCACGCAGAAGAGGTAGAGCAAGCAGGCGAAGGCGAGGAGTAAAGCTCTCCTGTTCCTGGAGAATCTCCAGCAGGATCTGAAGACCCTCCTACAGGACAGGCAGGTCAGGTGGACGAGTGTGCGCGCGCTCCGAGCAGGACGGAGCAGATGTTCCTCCATCTGTAGGCTCACCTCCGCATGGACCCGGAGCTGGTGAAGAATGAACCCGATTAATTTCCTGAGTGCTGTTTATAATGACAGCGTGAGGGAGAAACGTCATGAATCCTTAATGTCGCATCAGAAGCCGGCAATTGCGCAGAGCGCATGAGGCACGCGAGCGCGCGGAATAAACCGCCTCCAGGAGGACGAATAAAACACACTCGGTGTCTCTGCGCTTCATCTTCATCAGCAGAGAACGAAAAGAGTCTCAGTCAGTCTCCGTTTTCCCCGATGATAAGCAGCACCGAACCGAACCGAACCGAACCAGCGACCAGCAACACTGAGCTGATCTACTGCAGTCCTGGAGGAACACCACCCCGTGTCCAGCACAACACACACACACACACACTGACATTATTCACACCAAACAGTTCAGAAACTTTTAGGTATTACAGCGCCACCTGCTGGTAGAAGTGTCTCTCACTGTGGATAAAAGTGTTTTATTTCAAAACCCTGGAGAGATTTTAGATTTTTCACTAAACTCTCATCTCAGATCTATAAACCTTATTTAATAAACCTCGAGTCAGCAATCAGGGAATCAAACAGAATGTTTTTAGCTGCTACAGCAGAAACTGGCTGATTTTACTTTGGAAAAAAAAAAAAGATATTATTAATATAAATAAACATGTATTTTGTTTTGTCTGTACATTGGGTCAGAACTCGCTCTTGCAATGATGTCTTTATGTCTCAAACATATTGGAGGAACATTTCAGTTTGTCACAGCATCAAACAAAACTTGCAGGAGAGAATTTAATGAAACGTTTACACTCTTACAGTCGTTTATTTATCTGCATGAAGTTTAATCTGCAGCATCAGTGATGTTCTGAACAGTTGTGTGTGGGATTTAATAATCTACTTTATAATAATCTACTAATGCGCTACTGTCTCAATGTAAACAAACACCTGCAGCAATAGATATTAATGAGAAAAGATAAAGTGAATGTTTTGACTGGGATTAGTTCATATTTTCACTTTGGCTGAAATAACAGCGCTGAAGTGGTAGAAGTGAATTTGAACACGCTGGAGTGGTTTTAAGACAAAACTTCATCTTTATCTGATCGACTTTTTCCATTTCTCATCTGTGATTCTCTCTCCGATTACCGAACAGCGAGTGTATTTGTCTGAGCACCAAAGAAGTACAACTTAGTGTAAACAAGGCGTCAGATACTCAACCTTACAGAATGTGATTTCTGTCTATTAATAAGTGAGACAGAGAGTTCTGCTGTACAGAGAGACACACAGACATGGACGTGGACTTCAACCTCAAATAATAATAATAATCATAATAATAATAATAATAATAATAATAATAATATCACTGATTACATTAAAGACCAGCAGATTATTATTAGATTTACTTTAGATTAGACTTTTAACTGTTTCTATAAACTCTTTAACCATCAATAAGGGGAAATTACAGTACATTAGTTACATCTTTACACATTTTATTTTGTAGGTGCATTTTTAATTTGCTCACAATCCCGTTTAATATACACAGGCCTGCCGAAAGTAAGTACTCCCCCAGTGATTAATGATAAGTGTACACACTGTAATGACGTCACTTTGCCTTTGATTAGTTTCCTTTGTTCCAGCCTGGAATATTCCTGTCTTTATTCCCAGCAGTGATGATTCTACAGACAGGAGACGGGAGTGTGTGTCACAGTGTGGAGTGTAACAGAGACACACAGTCAGGGGTCTGGAGGGAATCCTCCTCTCTACTGCTAACAGAGTTCCAGTTGTGTTTAAAGTAAAGAGTAAATGAGGAGTGAAACACGTCTTCATGCTGATCTGAGATCTGTGGAGAAGAACAACACGCTCTCGGTCTGGACCTGGACCCGGTGTCGCTCTACATTCTGCTAAAGGAGAGTCAAAGGGGTTAATCAGGTATTAGTAACTAAACCTCACTCACACACACAATTAACACGTTTAACACGTTTAACACTTTTCAGTACAGACATTCTATTGTAAATATCTCTGCCTGTGAATTCTATTACATTATTGTTTAAAAAAGGGAAGAATTTGGGCGAAATGTTTTTGTTGGTGGTGTTATTTTAATGAATTAATTGATTAAAAGAAATATAAAGAGAGAACCAAATATTAAAAATAGGACAAAAGCGAAATTAGAAAAAACTCCAATGAGATTTTATTAGTAGTTTATGATTCTATTGTTGCTCTGAAAGCGTTTAATTAAATAGTCGATCACACGGATATAAAAAGAAAAAAGGAAAGAAAGAAACAGAAAATGGTGTCATGAAACAGAAACAAACAAAGATGTCTTTATTTTATTTTATTTTATTTTATTGTACCTTTAATGACTAGAAGCTGAACCTCAAATAAGTTCAAAATAAATAAACAAATAGAACAAATAAACAAATAAATAAACATGTGTTTCAGATCCACTGACTGCAGGGAAGAAAGATCTCAGAGTTGATGCCGTTTGGTGACCAGCAGGTGGCAGTGTTGGGTTTATGACTTACAGAATCACAGAAGAAGCACAAAAGTCTCTCTCTCTCTCTCTCTCTCTCTCTCTCTCTCACACACACACAGACACACGACACAGACCCCAAAACAGACACACACACACACACTTCAGCAGAGGTAATGTGGTGTAAGTTGTCTCTGTAAAAGTAACAAACTGTTTTTAATAGTGATAGAAGTGAAACTAACTAGTGTGAACTTTGCTTTACCCTGAATGTTCCATAAGAACTGTGTGTGTGTGTGTGTGTGTGTGTGTGTGTGTGTGTGATTTATAAAGAGAAGGAGGTGTAGCAGAGGATCTTGTTTGGATCAGGATGGGATCTGAGTGTAAGGTCAGAGTGCACCTGCAGGTCTAACACACACACACACACACACACACACACACACACACACACACCTGATGAACACACGCACTGTCAGAGCTGCAGTTACAGACAACAGGATTCAGAAACGCTGTGGTGTAATGTATGTAGCAATATTATTAAGTGTGTGTGTGTGTGTGTGTGTGTGTGTAGGTGATCAGGTGTAAGGCGGCGGTGGCGTGGGAACCTGGGAAACCTCTCACTGTGGAGGAAGTGGACGTGGCTCCGCCTAAAGAACATGAAGTCAGAATTAAGGTCTGTTTCTTTAATATAAAAACTCTTCTACAGAAAAAAACATTCTGACCTTTTGATTGTGTGTGTGTGTGTGTGTGTGTGTGTGTGTGTGTGTGTGTGCTGCAGATATCAGCGAGCGGTGTGTGTCACACAGACTGGACGTATCTGTATGATTGCGAGAAAGGAGTGAAGACTCGTCCGTTTCCTCTCGTTCTGGGACACGAAGGTGCGGGCGTGGTCGAGGGCGTCGGCCCGGGCGTGACCAGCGTACAGCCTGGTACACTAAACACGCGTCACTCTTAAAATGAACACCTCGTACTGAATAACACCTAAACAATTTTTAATTTCCTCCTTGAGCCCACCCTCTGATTCACGCCCACTTTACACAAAGCTCCGCCCCCACATCCTGCAGCGGTTCTGACTCGTCTCTTCTCCGTCTTTGCTCCAGGTGATAAGGTGATCCCTCTGTTCCTGCCTCAGTGCGCTGAGTGTGAGTTCTGTCTGAACCCAAAGACAAACCTCTGCTTCAAGAACTGGTGTGTTTAGTTATGTTTTTTTTTTTTGCTCATAAACAGCTGTACAGATTTAATCTTCTGATCAACATGAGAGAAACCTTACACACACACACACACGCACACACACTTTATTACTTTAACACACACACTAATCTTTCATTGCATCACCGTTAGCTTTAATTCCAGCACACACACTCCATGGCATCGCTATAACACCTCACGCAACGTCACAACGTTTATTTCAGTCTGGACTCACATTCATTTTACCGCTGCGTAACGTCTTCTCCAGAACGTCCCACTGACGCTCACTAAGGTCAGGACTCCGTGTGTCCAGGTCATGTGTGTAAATGTTTCCTCGTTCTCCCAGAGACGCTCTCTCACACTCTGAGTCCGCTCCATCAGGGAAGAAGAGAAACCCTCCTGTGATGTGATGTGCTGGTGATTCAGTACATTCAGGTGGTCATGTGACTTCATTTKATCTCCACATGACGTTGCTGAGTCTCGACCTGAGCGACTGAAGCGACCCCAGATCATAACACTGTCTCCAGAGGCTTGTACAGTGGACACTATGCATGATGGGAGCATCGCTTCATTACAGCGCTTCCCTTCTCACCCTGACACGCCCATCACTCTGGAACACACTCAGTCTGGACTCATCAGGTCACATGACCTTTATACATCACTCCAAAGTCCGATCCTTATGCTCCCTAACGAACTGAAGTGTTTTTTTTCTCACTAACAAGTGGTTTTATTGTGTGTGAGAAATGCTCTTACCTTCACTATTAAACACAGCTCTGGTTTAACTGGGTGTTTTTTTTTTGGGGGGGGGGGGGGATTTTCCCCGATTTTCTCCCTAATTTAGTCATGTCCAATTCCTCCCTGTCACTAGGGGGCTCCACATTAAGGCTACACTCAGCCGTGAAGGCCGAAGACTATCACGTGTTTCCTCCGAACCACGTGACGCCAGCCTGCCGCTTCTTTTCGAACTGCTCGCTCGCGCACCGTTGGGGGCGGAGTCACACACTCGCTCCTTCCGCTCGCGTGAGCTCACAGACGCCCCTGATTGGCTGTAGAGCCGTGATTATTGTGCTCGGTCAATCAGCTCTCTCTAGACCTCCGGCTGCGAGAGGTTACAGCATCACCCGGGACTCGAACTCAGGATCTCCGGTTGATAGGGCGAGCGCTTTACCACTGCGCCACTCGGAGGCTACTGGAGGTGTTTTAAAGATGCAGCTCCACCAGGTGTTTAAGTGATCTCCATTCACACTCATCCCAGTCACTTTACTTTGATCTCTTTAGTTGTTGTCTTTGCTTGATGCAGGGGAATAATTTGTACCTGTAACACGGTAACGTTTTTGTAGTCTTATTAACATACAGTATGTGTTACTATTTAATATTACTCATGAATAAATGTGTTTGATTTCTCCTCTTCACTCTAAATCTCAGCTTTGTGTAGCGATGATGTCTATAAAAATGCTGCAGAACTTCTCTCTCTCTCTGTCTCTCTGTCTCGCAGGGCGAAGACCCAGCAGGGTGTGTTAGCCGATGGTACGAGTCGTATCACCTGTAGGGGGCAGCAGGTGTATCAGTTTTTAGGCGTGTCCTCGTTCTGTGAATACACGGTCGTTCCTGAACACAACGTGGCTAAGATTGACCGAGACGCACCGCTGGATAAAGTCTGTCTCCTCGGCTGTGGAGTGGCTACGGGATACGGAGCAGCAGTAAACATAGCCAAAGTGTGTGTGTGTGTGTGTGTGTGTGTGTGTTCAAACAAGATCAACCAATATAGCCAATACTCATCTCTACTTCTTGCCTTCTTGCCTTTCCTTTTTCTGTCTTTTTTCACCCTTTCCTCCTTCCTCTCCTCCTCTTTCCCCTGTGGTTCCTCCTGGTGTGTGCAGGTGGAGCGCGGTTCCGTGTGTGCCGTGTTCGGGTTGGGAGCCGTGGGTCTGGCCGTGGTGATGGGCTGTAAAGCCGCCGGAGCCTCCAGGATCATCGGCGTCGACATCAACGCGGAGAAAGGTGAAATCGGGAAGAAGTTCGGCATCTCTGAGTTTGTGAACCCGAACGATCAGAACAAACCCATTCAGGAGGTGCTGGTGGAGATGACGGGGGGAGGAGTGGACTACAGCTTCGAGTGTGTGGGGAACGTCGCGCTCATGGTGCGTTGCTACTTGTTCTTTTTTTTTTCTCTCTATGCTCAGGTGAATGTATGCTTTGTGTCCACTAGAGGGCAGTGTTTGAGAGCTGCAGAGTCGGCTGGGGAACGTGTGTGATTGTGGGATGGAACGAGACAGACCGCCTCTCCCTCGCACCCATAGACGTCCTAATGGGACGGACACTTAAAGGAACTTACTTTGGTGGTAAGAGACGAGCGGTTTATAACGTAGCGTCTCTCTCTGATCCGTAAATCCGTCAGTTCATCATTTCTATCAAACACTGTTCTCTGATCAGGGTGGAAGAGTGTGTCTGAGGTTCCCAAACTGGTGGACGACTTCATGAGTGGACGGATTTTACTGGACGAGTTTGTGACACACACACTCCCTCTGGAGGAGATTAACCACGCCTTCGAGCTGATGGCCAATGGGAAAAGGTCTGTGAGTCACGTGACTGTAATTCCACTTCCTACCTGAACGTACATTATATTTATTTATGTGTATTTATTGTTTAATTTTTTTCTGTTTCTTCTCTCAGTATTCGGACGGTGATAAAAGTATGAGCTGTGAGCGTCAAATCTCAGCTCATTAACCACAATGACATCATCAGTCACCATGGCAACACACACACACACTCCAGTGGGTCTCTGAATAAAAAGTAAAGTTTAAAGGGAAACACAGCGACATAGATGGGGACTCTGTACAGTGAACGTGTTTGTATGTGTGTTAATGCTAATTGTGTAAATAAATGTTACCATATTTGGGCGGGGCTATGTCATTACATCAAGAAAATGAATCTTGTACAGATTTGTAAATAGGCAAACTAAAAATAGGGCGTCACGGCACACACCTTCCTTTATTAAAAAAAAACATAAAACAAATCTAGATATTCTGTATGTGTGCTAGAACAGTAAGAGCGCCATCTATAGCAAATAGTACAAGCTGTACATGTTCACAATGAGCACAAGCTTTAATATCAAATCAGCTTATTTTATTAAACATGTTGTCAGCACATGTACTGCAGAATGATACTGTGACTAATGTTTTTTATGCTCACGCTCTAAAACAAGACATGTTAGTAGACATAACATCACTTAAGCTATTGCTATTTTAAATTAGGGATATTTAATGGATACAGTATAAAACATCAATTGTGCTATTTGCTATATTTGCTGTAGATGGCGCTGTTGGTATTTTTGCACGGCTCAGTGAAGCTTGTCTTTCAGATACAGACAGATGTATTTATTAATCCTGAGACACAGACTAAGACTATACAGTTCACTCACTACCATGTGGAACAAAGCGGTGTGGCGTCCTGCTGTATCATGCTTTATCTCACACCACAGTAGGACGTTCGTGATCACGCGCTCTGGTGTGTTTGGCTCTCTTGTTGTGAAGCGCAGAAGATGGTGTGGTTTAGTGATCCCTGAGGTGAGGTGGTGAGAAATCTTCAGCCAAAGTAAACAATTCACCTGCTAACGGCACTACACAGCTCATTAGCGTTAGCATTCATGAATTGCCAGAATTCATCGGTTCATTGCATGTTCTCCCTGTGCTTGGTGAGTTTCCTCCGGGTACTCCGGTTTACTCCCGCAGTCTAAAGAGATGCAGATTAGGCTAAATGTAGTGCGCTAAAATTAGCGTGTGTGTTGATTAGCGGTCCAACCACAGTCAAAAAATGGGAATAAATACACGGATGATCAGCACTGGCCTTCACGCTTCCTGCTAGGACTACATTTACATTTAGGTATTTGGCAGACTCTATTATCCAGAACGACTTACATAAAGAGCTTGATCACTGGATAGATACTTGGACTAGGTTACTACGTGCCATTAGTCAAACACAAATGGGAGGGTTTTTTTGTTGTTGTTGTTATAGATTAGTCCAAGTATTGGAGAAACAGATACGTCTTGAGTCGTCGTTTAAAGATCGTCAAAGTCTCTGCTGTACGGACATCTAGAGGAAATTCGTTCCACCACCTAGGTGCCAGAACAGAAAAGAGTCTGGATGAACGCCGCCCTCGATCCCTGAGAGATGGTGGGACGAGGCGAGTAGAGCTGGAGGATCGGAGGGAAGGTGGCGCAGTGCGTGGTGTGATTAGAGCAGAGAGGTACTGTAAGTGGGTGCTGGGCCAATTTTAGCTTTGTAGGCAAGCATCAGTGTTTTGAATTTGATGCAGCAGCTACAGGAAGCCAGTGCAGGGAGCGGAGGAGTGGGGTGGTGTGGGAGAACTTGGGAAGGTTGAAAACGAGACGTGCTGCTGCATTCTGGATCAGTTGAAGAGGACGAGTCGTGGACAGAGGCAGGCCAGCCAGGAGTGAGTTGCAGTAGTCCAGTCTTGTAATAACAAGTGACTGAAGAAGCACCCGAGTAGCCTGTGAAGAGAGAAATGGGCGGATTCTTCTGATATTGTAAAGAAGAAATCTACAAGAGYGASKAAGGTTAGCGATGTGTGGGGAAAATGACAGATGATTGTCCACGGTTACCCCAAGATTGCGGGCGGTGGCTGAAGGCGTGATTTGATTGTTGTCCAAGGAGATCACAAGGTCTTGACCTGGAGATGAGTCACCAGGAATGAACAACAGTTTGGTTTTACTCAGATTGAGCTTCAGGAAGGGGTGATGGGGTGCATGAAGACACAGAGGAAGGGGAGACAGAGTGAAGGTTTCTGCGGGTAAGAGAAATTTTGGTGGTTAGTTTTACACAGAATAGAAAGGGTTATGGTGAAGGATACCAGGTAATGATCAGATTTATGAAGAGGAATAGGAGTGATATCTGTTAAAGAGAAGAAGTTAAGGAGAGGGAGAAGTAGAGAGGATTGGAGCTCGTCAGAGGGGAGGTTGAAATCTCCTAGAATAGAGACAGGAGTGTTAGCAGAAGGAAAAAGACTAAGAAGCATGTCCATTTCATCCAGAACGTTTCCTACAGAGCCAGGAGGATGGTAGATAACCAGGTTGTGGAGGTTAATTGGAGAGGTTACCTTAATTGCGTGAAATTCAAATGATGAGAAACTGAGATGAGACAAGGGGATAGGCGAGAAGACAACTCTCTTAGACATCTCTTAGACAACAGCAGACCCGTACCACCACCTCTCCCAGGTTCTCGTGGAGAGTGAGAGAATATATAGGCAGAGGATAGGGTAGCCGAGTTCTGAGGAGATATACAGGTCTCAGTTAATGGCAGAAAGTCCAAAGAGTAATGGGTAGCTAGGGCCGAGATAAAGTCTGCTTTCTTTACAGCAGATTGGCATTTCCAGAGACCACCTACCACCAGTGCAGGACAATGAGACAGTACTGGAGGGTGGGTGAGGTTTCTGGGAGATCTGCCTCTGCTGGGAGAGTAAAAACATCTTGGTCTGTGAGAACTGACAGAGATAGGTTGAGCACACATCCGTAACTCCTAGACAGAATGAGGTATTTGTCAATAAAAGCAATTCCTTACTAAATAAGTGTTTCTTTTCTATGTTCATACACTATGTTACAATACACTGTAAAAAAGCCAACTTATGAAAAGTTATCTAAATAAAGTATAAAAAGTAAACTGAACTAAGATATTTGAATTTGAAATGTTCAAAAATAATACTTAGTTTATTCAACAAATATGCTGCTTCAGTGTTAAAAACTGTATAATACTAAAAATGTTTTGTAGAACTTAGATTAAAATGTTAGTTTTGCGTTAAAGCTCGCATTTCTTGTTAGCGCATGCGCATATGGAGCACATATGGAGCATGACAATTTGAAACTAGACCTGGGCGATTTAATCATTATTTTTGCTTAATTCGAATTTATGGTTTATGTCGATTTTGAAAAATGAAAATCGATTTTACAGTTTCACTTTGGTGCGTCACCGCGAGCTTCTGTAGTTCTGCCACGCCCCCTCTGTGACTCACACGTGAGAAATACGAGATACAACATGGCAACAAACTCTGATGAAACCAAAGAGCTCGTTTCCAACAGAGGCGTGGTTTCTTCAGTCGGAGTCTGATGGAAATTGTTCGGGTTCGCAACTTTACACACTGAACAAGCCAAAGCCCGGTGGAAGATTTGTCTGAAGTTTGTGGCAACTAAAGGAAGCTAATTTCCTCGCGCATCTCAAACAGAGCCACACTGTTGAATCGGCGTCGTGTTTGCCGCTGCGAGTGGTGGTTCTGTGTTTAAAGGCTCGGAGTTACAGATCAGAAGATCGGCGGTTCGAGCCACAGCTTCGCCAAGTTGTTGCTGTTGGGCTCTGCTGCCTTGAGCAACACCCTTAACCCATTTGTTTTGTTCTTTATTACATCTTAATTATGAAAATAATCATGAATACACAATGGATCAATCTGTCATAATTGCCTTCAGCAGAATTTTTGTTTTGTTTTGTTATTTGTTAGGTAAACAAATATATTTATTTTGTGAGAACTAAGGATTTTAACAAAATACTTTGAGTTGCTTTGTCTTCAGACCCTGCTTGTTCAGTTAACTCATAAAAGTGCTTGTGATAGGTTGCCTTATTATTTTAAGTTAACTCAATTTTTCTTTTTTACAGTGTACCTGAACCTCTCTGTCTCTCTCCCCCTCACTTTCTCTCTCTCTCTCTCTCTCTCTCTCTCTCTGTCTCTCTCTCTCTATATATATATAAGTAATAGTGAGCAACCCCCCTCTGACTGGGGGAGAAAGGCCCAGTCGGTCTCATTCTGACACGGCGCGGGCTGTTAGTTGGTAATTGCAAAGTTGTCGAAATGGACCTGGGTCCTGCCCCAGCTGTCCTACAGGGGAGAGTACTGGTCGCCAACAATTTGGTTGCCTTGATGCTGTGGCACAGGTTCACAGCCCATGAACCACCAGAACCAACAGTCAGAGAGATTCAGAGAAGGATAGTG
>QMIH01000102.1:77395-91468 GCA_003987875.1 Clarias batrachus
CTGTCTCTCTCTCTCTGTCTCTCTCTCTCTGTCTCTCTCTCTCTGTCTCTTTCTGTCTCCCTCTCCGTCTCTGTCTCTCTCTCTCTCTGTCTCACTGTCTCTCTCCCTCTCTCTCTGTCTCACTGTCTCTCTCTCTCTGTCTCTCTCTGTCTCACTGTCTCTCTCTGTCTCTCTCTCTCTGTCTCTCTCTGTCTCTCTTTTTGTCTCCCTTTCTGTCTCCCTCTCCGTGTCTGTCTCTCTCTCTGTCTCTCTCCGTCTCTCTCTCTCTCTGTCTCTCTCCCTCTCTCTCTGTCTCACTGTCTCTCTGTCTCTGTCTCTCTCTGTCTCTCTCTGTCTCACTGTCTCTCTCTCTCTCTCTCTGACTCTGTCTCTCTCTGTCTCACTGTCTCTCTCTATCTCACTGTCTTTCTGTATCTCTCTCTCTGTCTCTCTCTGTCTCTCTCTCTCTGTCTCTTTCAGGGAGAAGCTTCAGCAGTGTGTATTAGCTGATGGTACGAGTCGTTTCACCTGTAGGGGGCAGCAGGTGCATCAGTTTGCTGGAGTGTCCACGTTCTGTGAATACACGGTCGTTCCTGAATACAACGTGGCTAAGATTGACCGAGACGCACCGCTGGATAAAGTCTGTCTCCTCGGCTGTGGCGTGGCTACGGGATACGGAGCAGCGCTTAACTCTGCCAAAGTGTGTGTGTGTGTGTGTGTGTGTGTGTGTGTGTGTGTGTGTGTGTGTGAGAGTTTGTGTGGCTTAATGAGTAACCTGAACATACAATACTATGTCTTATCTCTGATGTGTGTATATAAATAACTGATTAATCTGCTCGCTGGTCTTATGGAGGACTTTAAACTCCTGTGTTTTAGTCGCGCACTGCTCTGTAGGCGTGGTGTCAGCATGAGCCCGCGGTCACAGAGCTGTGTTTATGAGCCCTTGGCTGGACAGCTTGTGTTTGTTGAGGCTGTGATCAGACAGCTCTGTCCACCAGCCCCAGGTTGATCAGCTCTGTTCGCTAACGGACGTCTCTCTACATAAACCTGTGGTGAGACGGTTCCTGCTATAAGCTCATGGTAGGACACCTCTAGCAGTCAGTCACTGGTCATACAGTTCTGCTCATCAGTCTGTGATTGGACGGCTCCAAACTCCCAGTATTCTCCCAGCAGTGGTTAGCCCCCTTGTTCTAAGTGTAAGCTGTAAAGTCATGAGCGCCTCCATGTGGTGGCAACCTGTAAGTCAATAACTTTCCCCTACTCATTGTTAACATCCACTTCTCCTTCTGTTTCTTTTTAATTCTAATTTTTCTTATTCACCATCCTGTCTTTTTTCTTTCTTTTCTTTTTTTGTTCTTAGGACACACAGTCACACAGTAAACATAAATATAAGGCGGGGCATGGCCGAATGATGTCACTTCCTTCTGCATAAAGCAGCACTGTATAGATGAATTAAAGTTCTCCATTTTAATGATTGTTTTTCCTCTCCTCCTCTTTCCCCTGTGGTTCCTCCTGGTGTGTGCAGGTGGAGCGCGGTTCCGTGTGTGCCGTGTTCGGGTTGGGAGCCGTGGGTCTGGCCGTGGTGATGGGCTGTAAAGCCGCCGGAGCCTCCAGGATCATCGGCGTCGACATCAACGCGGAGAAAGGTGAAATCGGGAAGAAGTTCGGCGTCTCTGAGTTTGTGAACCCGAACGATCAGAACAAACCCGTTCAGGAGGTGCTGGTGGAGATGACGGGGGGAGGAGTGGACTACAGCTTCGAGTGTGTGGGGAACGTCGCGCTCATGGTGGGTTTGAGGTTCATCCATGAACATCAGCGTCAGTGTAAAGTAACTACGTCCTCTTCTTCTTCTTCTTCTTCCTCTGAAGGCTGAGACGGCACATGAGACGTGATTCAGGTGAACGCTCTCGTGTCGTGTTTGATCCGACTGAATGGCGTCACTGAGTCAAACGAGAGTGCACTTGATTTAGAAGAATGAATGTGTTTTGTGTCCACTAGAGGGCGGCGTTTGAGAGCTGCAGAGCCGCCTGGGGAACCTGCGTGATTGTGGGATGGACTGAGAAAAACCTCTCTGTGTCAGCCGGAGACTTCGTGGTGGGACGAACGATTAAAGGATCTTACTTGGGTGGTACGAGTCGAGCGGTTTGTCATGGAGCTTCCTATCAAATATTAATATTCATTTCTGCTTTTAAAAAAATCTAAGTCTCAAAATAACACACAACAAAGAAGGAAAGAAAAGACTAAAACTCTATGTGGAATGAAAATAGGTTTTTCTTTATGGATATATTCCAAAAATATTCCTGTGTGTGTGTGTGTGTGTGTGTGTGTGCGCGCTCTGTTCAGGATGGAGGATTGTGAGTAGTTTACCCAAACTGGTGGACGACTACATGAGCGGCCGGATTTTACTGGACGAGTTTGTGACACACACACTCCCTCTGGAGGGGATTAACCACGCCTTCGAGCTGATGACCAATGGGAAAAGGTCTGTGGGTCACATGACCATAATACAGCTGATAGACCTGCTGGTATTAATGTGACCTAAAACACCTCAAAAGTATGTGACCCTTGCTTTGAGTGTCTGATGTGACCCCCATGTGCAGCAGTAAGACCGTAATCACACACACACACGCACACCACACACACACACACACACACCGACACACACACACACACACACATTGTCGCCCCATTGATTGAAATCAACTGACTCTGATTTCACCTTCAAATGACCTGCCAATCCTAGGGGTTCACATACTTTTGCCACACACAGATGTGTATTTGGATCATTTTCCTCAATAAATAAATCACAGACTTTATCCACCTTTAGGACTTGTGTGTGAAACATCATGTGATGTTGTAGGTCACATTTATGCATTGTGTAATGAGGATGAAACTTGATTAAGTGTCTCACTCCACACATCAGTTACTGACTCCGCCCCCTTCCCCCCCCCCTCTCTCTCTCTCAGTATCCGGACGGTCATAAAGCTGTGAGGTGTGTGTGGAGTGTGGAATCTCAGTTCATTAACCACAACATGACATCATCAGTCTCCATGACAACTCTTTCAGTCACCATGGCAACAGACTCTCTCTCTCTCTCTCTCTCTCTCCGGAGCCGCAGGAAGTTCTCTGAAGTTTAAAGCACAGCGATGCAGACGGGAACTCGGGACTCGTCTGTGTGTTTGTCGTTTGTGTGTTAATGCTGAAATTAAAACATGAAATTAAAAATGAATCTACAGCCTGAAATTAGAATAAATATCACAGCATTTAGTAAATAATAATGTACGCCGTGTCAGTTTACAAAAGCAGATCTGAGTTAATTCAGAAGTCCGGATGTTTATTATATCATTAAACTGCAAACATTTTTAATATTAATCAACAATTTTCAGCCTAAAAGCCTCCTTGAGAATTTTAAAAAATAGAATCTGGAAATATAATGAAAAAAAAACAACAACTACTATTAATTGTTCTTTTTTTATAATTATGTTTCTTCTGTTGTTTTTTACTGAATCTGATTCGTTCTTTAAGACCCGACAACAACTTTATTCCTTCAAGGAAGAAAAAGGATATTGATTCACAGACATCAAAGTAAAACTTTATAGAGTAAATCATTTGATTTAAGTAATTTAGTAATAAACATGTATCAATTATATAGATTACAATTATAATAATATATTTTTCCTTTATGTTAAGAAATTGATGTATCTGTATTCACGCTCCTTTTCTTTTTCTTTTCATCGCCTGTAATGAGAATTTGAATTGGTCCAGCAGGGGGCAAGCTTGCACCACTGCAAAATGTTTTTTTTCTTTTCTCCTGCTAACACACACACACACACACACACACACACACACACACACACGCTGATTCTATACATCAAACATTTGGGACAGGGCCGCAGGACTCCTAGAGCACTGTCCATCACTAAAAACCTCAATCTCGTCTTACAGAGCTCGTCTGGTCAGTCTGCGAAAACAAGATCCTGCTCTCTCTCTCTCACACACACACACACACACACACACACACACACACAGGGCTGTGGGAGGTCTGACCCCTGTAATATTATATATGATGTGATGTAGAGGGTCAGAGTAACACGCGTGTCCTGGTGAGTCGGAGAGGCTGCGGGGATTTTTATTCAAACTCCACGAGGAAGAAGCAGATCTGTTTATTATTTAAAGATGTTCTCGTCAACTTAATTTACAATAAATAAAAAAATCCTATAGTGTGTATTCCTCGTTCTCTCACAACTGTATGTGTGTGTGTATGTGTGTGTGTGTGTGTGTGTGTGTGAGAGAGAGCAATTCATCAGAGGCTCAAGACACATCCAAACCCCATCATACCCCTCCTCTGCCCCACCATCTCTCTCGCTCTCTCTCTCTTTGAGGAAAAAGAGACATCAAAAGAGAGAGAGAGAGAGAGAGACGAGTCGAGGCAGGTGCTCGAGTCATTTCAAAATCCTGGGAAAATCTGAAGAAAGACGTCTCCTCAGCTCACACCAGAGTCAACACTGTGTGTTATACAGACGTCTTCAGTTATATTCATGTCTAGGGTTAGAGTTCTATAGATGTTCATTAGTAAATATTGCTGTGTGTGTGTGTGTGTGTGTGTGTGTGTGTGTTCTATGTATAGCTGAGTTATGTGCTATGCTTCATGTGTGTTATGTAGGTTTGGTTTAATAGTGTTACAGCATCTAGGATCATGGAGAACCATGACATATGGACATGTATACAATATGTTAATATCTACGAGTGGGAAATGTATACAGTGCCAGTCAGAAGTCTGGACACGCCTCCTAAATCAGTGGGTCTTGTTTAGTGATTAATTTTCTACATTCTAGAACATCACTGGAGATTTCAAAACTGTTAAATAAAACATGTGGCATTCAGTAATTAAGTAACAACACAGTAACAATAACAGTCAGTTGTTATTTAAGGACATGAAGGTCAGCTGAAGGTCGGCTGTTCTGGATCAGTTCCTACAAGAGCAGTATTGTGTGTCGAGTGTGTTTGTAAACCCCATCGCGCTCCATGATGAAACTGTCTCTCATGAAGACCAAAACTTACTGCTGCAGAGGAGAAGTTCATTTAGAGTCACCAGCCTCAGAAATCACCAATGAACCTCAAGCAGCAGCTCAGATTAGAGCCGTTATGAAGCTTCACAGAGCAGAAGGAGCAGATATACATCTCAATACCAACTGTTCAGAGGAGATGATTGTGTGTTTTATATCAACGCCTTCAGCACTGGGAACGACTTGGAGTTTGATTAAACTTGTGGGAAAACCCTTTCTCTAATGTGTTGAAATTTATCATTTCATATTTGCGATGCTAACTTCAAAGCTTCTAGTGAGATTCTTCTTCCCATAAGAAATGTTACTCTTGTAAACTACTGTACATACTGGAACATGCCACAGTATTACTGCGATACTTCAGAATAAGGGCTTGGTCAAAAACGCCAGCGTAGCTGTAGTGCAGACACTTTCCCCCGTATATCAGCTAACCGCGCGTGTGTAGCTACTGTGTTTACTCTGTAAGTTGATTAACAAACTCAAGCTACAAAGCTAATGCATGTAAATCCTCACACACACACACACACACACACACACACACACAGAGACTGTGATAAGGTCAGTAAATTAATCTAAGAACACATTTGTACACAAACTCGCTCAGATTTGTTCATCCGTTCATAAAAATAACTTCATAAATACAGCTGTTATTTGCTCTTTTTAAGCGGGTGTGTTGAAATTAGCCTGCTAACGGTGGCTAACGGTGAGTGACAAGAAAATACGAGGATCATACGGTCCATAATTGAAGAACAAAGTTTTTACTCCATGCTAGTTATTTGTTTGTTTTCATGCACAGTATGCTAATACTCATAGCATGAGTCAGCAGGTTTTCCCCTTTAGCTTTGAATGTTAGCTTTGCTAGCTTTGATTTCCAGGCAGTTAATAATATAAACGGTCTGTAAGAGCACAGCGTAAGTAACTCCCGCTCTGTACACACAGTGCGTAAATCGCTCTGGAATTATTTTATTTTAGCCGAGCGTACCGAGTGTTCTCTGCGTCTGTGATTGACAGGTGACTCCGCCCCGCGCTGTCCGCCTCTAATCAACAATAATGATTTTCTTTCCCGCAGCAACAGATATGAAATCACTTCACACACGCAAACTCGTCCTCGGGCCACACGCAAATATCATCGGGCTGCGAGGCAAACGCGCGTCGTTCCCAAACGCGCCGCGGCCTCATAAAGAAAATTGACAAACAGCCAAAACGGCAGCGGAGGTAAACAGAGCGGGTAAATAAAACCTGCAGGAGAAAAAATGTCACAGGGGCCGAGTTGTCTTTCACAATATTTAGATGGGGATCAAAAGATTTCTCCTTCAATTATTATATTTAGTGAGTGCATGTGTGTGTGTGTGTGTGTGTGTGTGTGTGTGTGAGAGAGAGAGAGCGTGAGAGAAAGAGAGAGAGAGAGAGAGACTGCCAGATGGTGAGACTGAAGAACTGCATCACGACTCTTAATGTGTTCTGGAATTTAAGTCTGCAGTTAAACATTCTGTCTGTCTGAACATCTGTCTGTCTGATAGAAGTCAGAGTGTCTGTCTGTCTATTCATCTTTTTGTCTCTCTCTATCTTCTTGTCTTTCTTTGTCTGTCTGTCTCTCTGTCATCTGCCCAGCTGTCCGTCTGCGTCTCTCAGTCTGCGTGTCTGTCTCTCTGTCTGTCACCCTGTTTTTATCCATAATGTATCTGTCTGCTTCTTTCTCCTCTTCCCTCTCTGTATATTTGTGTCTCTGCCTGTCTGTCTGTCTGTCTGTCCTTTAGTCTGTCTGTCACTATTTCTGCCTGTCTACATCATTCTGTGGGTCTGTCTCACTCTTCTAAAGCTGTCTGTCTGTTCTTTGCTGTGTATGTGTGTCTGTCTGTCTGCTTCTGTCTATTGACTTCTGAATCACTCTATCTGTCTCTCTATCCATGTCTATCTCTCTCAGTGTTTATCATATTGTCTGTATCTGTCTCTCTCTCAGTCTGTCTGTCTGTCTGTCTGTCTGTCCCTGCCTCTCATTACAATCATATGTAGTTCTTATAATGAACTTTTCTGAACTTATGAACTTAACTGATCTCCCAGCCTGTGTGTGTGCGTGTGAGTCTGTGCGTGTGAGTCTGTGCGTGTGAGTCTGTGCGTGCTGCATGCGTGTGTGTGTGAGTGTATGAAAGCATGATACCATAACTCTGGTCACAGCCACGCACCAAGAGTGTGTCACGTTACTGAGCCGCCTGAGAGTCAGACTTCCTGCCTGTCTGTGAGAGTGACACGGCTATTAGCCAGCGCATTTGTGTGTGTGTGTGTGTGTGTGTGTGTGTGTGTGGAATGGCAGCAGATGAAAGATGGAGTAGCCGTGGACTGTCAGTGAGTGAACTTGACTCTGATTCTCACGCCAGTAGATAAAACATCTTGTGGTTGTAATATAAGATATGTTTAGGAACATGCGCAAAAAATATTCGTGAAAAAAAAAATTTCGAGCTAAAAAAAAAGATCTATCAGTCTGTCTATCTGTCTGTCTGTCTATCTGTCTGTCTGTCTGTCTGTCTATATATCTGTCCATCTGTCCGTCTGTCTGTCTGTCTATCTGTCTGTCTGTCTCTCTGTCTGTCTGTCTATATATCTGTCCATCTGTCTGTCTGTCCATCTGTCTGTCTGTCTGCCTCTTTGTCTGTCTCTCTGTCTATATATCTGCCCGTCTGTCTGTCTGTCTGTCTGTCTGTCTGTCTGTCTGTCTAATGTGCTTTGGTATGGCAATATTTTCGCGACACACTTTTTCTTTTAATGTACACCACGAGGGAGGAAAAAGTGTTTTTCCTACAAAAATGCTGTGTGGCAAAATTATTGGCACCAAAAGCATAGTTCATTTTTATTTATTGTTTGTTTGTTTGTTTGTTTGTTTGTTTGTTGTGTGTCCATAATAAACCATGTCCATCTATGCAAATATGTTTAAAGTCCAAGTGGTTTTATAGTATGCTCTTCTATGCGTCAGATTTCAAGAGAAAAGAACAGAAAAAATGATTAGATTTGTCTTCTAAACTTTAAAAGGTAGAATAAAGGGAGCGAGTGTTTATAACTGCTTTAACGTCAATGACAACAGGAAGTGACTTATTTCGCAGAGCATGTACAAAATAAATAAAGCGTCACTTAGTGTGCAGGTTTCTATTGGAAATAATATTTGCATCTATTACAATAATGACTATTAATTATTAAGCGCGCTGATTCCGAGTGTTTGCTCGTGGTGTCGTGTGTGATGTTTGTTAGGATCTCAGGATCCATTTCTGCAATTCTATCACAAACGAAGTTGTTGAGAAACGACATCAAGCTCCATTAATTTTGCACGCGGCCACGCAGAGCTTGTGTAAGAGTCGGGGCTTAGCTCGCAATTAAAAATTTCCTCATCTCCTCTCAGCATTAGTCACGGCTTCTCCTGCGCTTTGATGAGCGTTCCTGCACACTGCTCTCTTTCATGCCGTGTTTGCGCAGCCTGCAAAATAAATACCCCGCCTTCAAAGCTCGAACAAGAATCGGCAAAACCCCTTTAAGCGATCTGAAATCGCCTGGATGCGGTGAAGCTTTTCGGTGACAACGTTAATGAGCGAAACAAGTGTTTGAGCGCCGAGATTCAAAGCGAGAGGTCGAGGAGTTCTGATCGAGCCAAAGCCAGGAGCTGCCATGGCCGAGTGCGCCTGTAAAGCGGGAGTAAAGACCACCCCGCTGTGTTTGAGCTGTAAATCCGTATCTTTAGCGCTAATGCTAGCTTATTGTCAGAGACTTCCCTGGCCTGGGATTCAATCTGACGCCACCGAAATATCCAGAGAATAAATAAAAAGAGGGAAACCCCCCGTATTCCACACACTCCTAGAGTGGATCAGGACAGGATGAAATGCACCGTTTTCCAAACGCTGGATTAGCAACACCTCTTTACAGGGTTTAAGGCTTAATCTCGCGTCTGACCGCGTGAAATAACGGACGGGGTTTTAATCGACGGGGTTTAAGGGGCTTGCCGTGGTTTAAGTGCGCTGTAATGCGTGCGGTTTTCACATCAGGTCACCGCCTTGTGCAACACGGCGACGTCGACGAAATAGCAAACAACACCCATGTGGGAAAACCTCGCGGTGTGTTTGTATTTGCACCTCAATTATGTAATTACTTCGTTAACACACACTGTCTGGGTTTCTCAGTGACTCCGGCGCCACGATGGCACCCGAATAACGTACAACAACCCTGACTGCTACTCGCTAACACGATGCAAACACGCGCGGCCTCCTCGGGTCTTTATTCAAAGAGCGCTACAAAAAGAGAAAAAGATCTTTTTTAGAAAAGAAGACATGCGATGTTAACCCAGACAGGACGCGTCCTTTTGTCTGCCTCCAGCACAGACGACAGACAGACAGCAGAAAAGATTCGCAGACAATGAGCGCTACCTCATACACGCTTAAGCCTGGCCTTGGGCTGCGTTGCTCAATGACACGAGTGTTAGACCGCGGTGTGATCTCCAGGCCTCCGTCAGCCGTGTCAGCGCTTCTTTCTCTTCATGTCTTTCTGCATAAGACGAAGCACTTACACAAACAAGCGCTCAGGAAAAATCACACCGCGGATACACCTGTGTGAATAAAATGTCTAAGATTAACTCTCTGATTAATTACAGAAATAAGTGATGAATTCATTTGTTTTATTTATTAATTTGTTTGGTGTGGTCGTTCACTCTCTGACCAAATATTTAAAATTTGTTTAATTAATTTAAAATAAATGTTATTTCTTCACTTAATTAAACAGAACAAAACAAATAAATATATGTGGGGTAAATGTGTAAATAAATTTACAATTACAGTTTGCTTTGTAAAAAAAAATGTGTAAAAAATATATAATTAAGTAGAAAACCATTGCTTGTTTTCTGTTTTAGATTTTTGTTTTGGATACTTCAAATAGCAGTGTTTTTCTTTCTTTTTTTTTTAATCTTTTTGATTTCTCACATATTTTGTCATATTTTTATTTTATATTTTTAAGGTATGTTAATTGTGCAACTAAATGTTGCTAACTTAAATAATGAAAAGAAATGTAAAGGTACCTTGTTTAACTTTCTGTTTATAGTGTCATTTGTTTGTTTGTTTGTTTCTTTCTTTTAATAAAACTAGAAATCATTGTAGCAATAAAATAAACATCAATAAACATTCAACCATATATAATATGATGTATTACAAATAATTGAAACTATAATAATAATAATAATAATGATAATAATAATAATTTTATTTTATTTGCTGGTTTGAAATTGCTTTGCTTATATTTTACAATATATTATGCATTACACACATTTAAACACTTTTACTCACAATCATTATGTAATTGTATGGTATTTATCTTTGTTTATTTTGATCAGGAGCATTTTATTCCTGTAAGTTAAAGCACATTCAACATAATTTTTATTTATATTATTTATTGATTGACTGATTGTATGGCATGATGAATGCACAATTATAAAAATATATTGTAATTACATTTTTCTCTCTATGTCTTTATTTATTTATTTTTCTTTCTATATGTCTTCATAAAGGAATTTTGCGTCACTAAACTGTTTCGACTAAAAATTGTACTGGATTTACTTACAACTTATTAAACATGAAACAATAATGCCAATAATATTCCTTACAAATAGATCAAAAAAGCATCTTCCTCCACTGTTCAACAGAACGGGAATAAAATTGGACACGTTGTCAAACCCTGTGGGATTCCTCATCTCACTTTTAACAATCAGAACTCGATAGACATAAACTTTAAACACGTTTCCTAGAAACCCCTCATACAAATGAAATCGTACATGTGTGCAAATGAGATACGAATGTGCAATGATTTATCGTCATAATCTTATGTTGCTCAGGTCTAACCTCACGACAAACACATATTAACATACGTACATGTTTCAATGTAACCAGTTTAATATGTCGCTAATTAACATTTATGGTGCTTTTTCATAGCTAAAGGTGAATTCTGGAGCTTTCAGTGGAAAACCCAAGAAGAACATCGACCCTGTGAGTAAATAGATATACTCTCTACTGAATGGTACAGTGTGTGTGTGTGTGTGTGTTAAACACACTAAGGGCTTTCTGCTTTGCAAATATGGAACGTTTCTCCCGCAGGTGGTGAAGAAGGTCCTTCCGGTCTTCCTTGCACTTTTAAATCCCTGAGAGCAAACACCAGCATTTGCTTAATATCATCGTTTCAGCCGCAAAACACACACGAGCGCAAAATGTCATACAAAGTTAAAATATCTTAAAGTCAAATAAGCCAAGTGGAGAGATTAGCATGTGTGGAAAAAAAATCTAGTTTTATAAAACTACGAGGTTCCTGCTGTGAAAAGCAAAAAAACTTTACGTCTAATAACGTCGCCATTTACAATGCTCATAGAAGCTAGCGCTCCAGGACACCTTCTCTCCTCTCCTCTCATCACATGATGTATATTTTCCCAGCTGTTCTTTCTTTTTTATTTTCAGATCAATTTCATCCACAAACACATCTTTTAAAGTCCGACCCCAACCCCCTCCCCATTCTCAATTCAAACGTTAGCTTCTTTAATTAGCATGGGGGCTTTCCTATTGTGCGTCCCGCACGGGGAGACAGGCTAAACTCTAAAAACAAACAGAGTCCTGCTGGCTTCCCGTCGTCTCCTTTCTTCTCTTTCTGTTCATCTCGCCTGGCCAGTGGCAGAGAGCAGCAGACGGGGCCGCACATGGGCTGAGCAAACACTCATAATTGCATCAGATGCCCGTCCTGAAAACGGGTAATGCCTCCAAAATCCTGTTGTAAAAACAAAACTAAAAAAAAAAAAAGAAAAGAAAAAAAAAAATTCAATGCAAACAAATGATCTTAACCACCCAGGGGACGTGCTAGCGGTAATTTAGCTGTTGGTTTATTCTCATGAGTTTCAGATGATTTCTTACAAAAAAAAAAAAAATCTTAATCAAGACTCCAGAATGATATTTTAAGTAAATCTATATTAATCTAGTTTCACAGCTTTTTCTTCATCTTCTTAGTGAACAAACATTTTGCAACGCCTTTTCCATATTTAAACGGCTAACACCCCAAACCTCATGCCAAAGCTAACACCAATCACCCAAAACACAAGCGTCCCGCTGCATGTGTAAGAACTCAGTTATAATTACTAATTAATATTATTATTATTATTATTATTAGCCAGAACAAAATGCAAAGGCTAAGAGATCAGCGCTAATCCACTGCCGCGGCCCTCCAATGCAAACCGTTGCGGCGGTGAAAAGGTTTCCGGGCCCCGTATTGTGTTTGTGAAGGAGCTTTTAATTTGTGTGGTCCAGGGGTTAGTGTCATCGAAGATAAACACAAACCCACATCCTTTCTCTGATTACGGCTTTAACGCGTCCTCTGGAGCTCAGCTCGGAAAAGCCCGGCTTATGTCTGCGCTATCGGAGCTCGAGTAAAGCTAAGCACAAGGACACTCACTAGACACGCTGGATCTCCACGCCACTCTCTTCTCCAGATTTATTACGCCGTTCTCCAGATCCACGTCGCTGAAGGCATGTCACATGCCTTCAGGGTTCGCACTCAAAACTGATAACTGATTCAGATATTAAAAAAGATATACAAGATATGAATATTTTATGAAATCCTGCACTCTGATTGGCTGATTAGTTCTCTAGAACAGCAGCTCTGACATTAGCGCAGGTTTATTATATTAAGACACTTGCCCTGATACTTTATGGTTTCCATAGCGACAGCTCATGAAGAAGGGATGAAGAATGAGTTACCGTACATGCTGACCTTTCCTCTATGGAAGGAGTCTCCAGTGTCAGAGTGTTAATAGCTGCTACATAATATAAGTCTCAACAGGACCTGTATTCTAACAATAAATGGATAAATGATAAAAAGTTTAATTATTTTATCAAGTAAAACAATATTGTACCCTATTATTATGTGGAGCTGTAACAGTGGCTCCACTTCCATCACACCGCCCTGTTGTGGATTGTTTTTATATAACTTCATGACCTGAAGTGTGTTTTTCCTAATATAGACAAATGTGTAGTAAATGTGTGTTGATGCATGAAGGTGATGTTACAGAAAATTTAGTTTTTCAGCTTAATTCTTTGTCTTGTGTGTTTACTCTTATGTTAATATAAATATATCTTATATTAATAAGTAAAATAAACGAATATAAATAATGTCCATATAGTATCTTTATTTACTTATATAACAGCAGGACAGCTTTAGTGAAGTGAAGAAATATTTACAAAAAATGTACAAAACCCTTAAACACAGCCAAGTATCGGTACTCGGCCCGTTTCCGAATCGGAAAGGAAAGGCGCAGGGACGAACAGACGAGTGCTGCTTTCTGGCTGACGATGCCACCCATCCTGCTCGGAGCTCAGGGGGATTTGGGTTCTAATCCCCACATCTCTCAGTTCCCGCCCAAAAATCTGCCCCGACAGGCCTCTTCTGCTGCCTGGGAAGGAGAACTCCCCGAGGCTGAGGAGACCCGACGCTGGAAAAACACCCAACAGGGCCGCTGTCAATCACCCTGAAGAGAGCTGCGTGTGGTTAAAGGCGCTGATGGAGTCCTGAGGTGTGAGTCAGCACGAAAGAAAACAAAGGATTCGCCCTGTGCGTGGGCCGAACGCTAAAACACCAGGCTTTGGCAACGCTACTGAACGACAGCGTGGCTAACCCGCTGCATGTGGGTGGGCGAGCGAGACTGAGATCTCACGCGGCTAGCGTACGTCTCCGCCCTGCGCCTCAGCGCTAATCCAAAGCTAATCGGCAGTGAATCATGGCTATTGCTGCTAATGGACAAATCTGAATGTTTGGACAATGTTATGATCATAACCGAGGGTGCGTCGGATTAGCGACAAAAAACATACTGTAGCGTAAAAAAAACAAAGCAAACATAAACATTATGGACCATGACGTGTCTGACGCCCTGGTCTGGGCTGATGGTGCAATTTTGAGTAAATATTTACAGAAACTGAGAGACGAGGACACAGAGAGAAAATAATAATAATAATAATAATAATAATAATAATAATAA
>QMIH01000102.1:96748-101748 GCA_003987875.1 Clarias batrachus
ACACACACACACACACACACACACACACACACACACACACACACAGAGTTGAGCATGATACACTTTATCACCGAGTCGAGAAGAAAGAAGAGAAAGACGTGTGTCTGTGTGTGTTTGTGTGTGTGTGCGTGTGTGTGTGTGTGTGTTTATATAGCATAATCCTCCAAATGCATGATATCAGTAAAGTAAGAACTTTCAACTACATTCTTCACACACACTATGAGAGGCTGCTGTGTGTGTGTGTGTGTGTGTGTGTGTGTGTGTGTGTGTGTGTGTGTGTGTGAAGAGGTGATCCGCAGTTGTGTGTTTGAGCTGCTGTTAATCCTCCACTCTGATTAGAGACAGAGAGCAAGAGATAAAAATAATACAATAATATAAAATGAAATATTTAATCTACTTTACATTTAATATAAACGTTTTATATAATATACAGAGTTTATACTGTTTAATATCTCTGCTCTCTTTTAAACACCACTTTAATGTTAATAAAGTATTTCTAGTTGCTTCACGGTCAAATGTTTTTGGCACATAACTTAGCTCCGCCCACATCTACATGAGTGCTGATAAGAACTAGAGGAGCGTGTCATGTGACTTACACGGCGCTCGCACTGGAGACTCCTTACACTGATGGTACAGATATAATTAATGATAGTGTTGTAGAGGAAGTGCAGTAACAGAAACCTGCACTGCTGTTATAGAGAATTAAACAACACCTTCTCTTCTGACCAATCAGAATCCAGAGTTGCTTGTTGTTCCCATAGAAACCAGTTTCTTGCTCTGACCACACTTACATATCAAACTTATTTCAAATTTCAAATGATAATTTCAAATTTTATTTGTCACATACACAGTCATACACAGTCTGATATAAATGCTTATACGACTGCTGATGATTTAAAAAAAAAACGTTCCAGTGCGAAGTAAGAGAATTTACAAATTAGAAATATAAGAGAAGTATGGAAATAAACTTAGATATAAAAGACTTTTAAATTTACATAATTTACAAGCAATAAAAATAATTTAAACAAAATAGAATACAAATTTAAACATAGAAAATACATAATAAAATGATAAAATATAATGAAATTAAATAGAGTTGAAATGTAATGCAGTGTCCAGTTATGGACAAGATAATGTGTGGAATGTGTGTACATTCATTACAACATTTTACCGCGATTTAAACAGAGGTTATAATCTCAGTCCTCAAATAAAACTGCCATGAAAAAAATGTAACAGTAGAAACCAGAACTGTGTTTAATAGTGAAGGTAAGACACACACACACACACACACACACACACACACAGAATGAAGAAACTCACAGGATCGAGACTAAACAGCTGTGTGTCCATAATAAAACCACTTGTTAGTGAGACTCATCAGAAAGGGAGCATAAGGATCGGACTTTGGAGCGATTAGAAAAAGGTGGTCATGTGACCTGATGAGTCCAGACTGAGTGTATTCCAGAGTGATGGGCGTGTCAGGGTGAGAAGGGAAGCGCTGTAATGAAGCGATGATCCCATCATGCATAGTGTCCACTGTACAAGCCTCTGGAGACAGTGTTATGATCTGGGGTCGCTTCAGTCGCTCAGGTCGAGACTCAGCAACGTCATGTGGAGATAAAACGAAGTCACATGACCACCTGAATGTACCGAATCAGCAGCACATCACCTCTGTGTATGGAGGGTTTCTCTTCTTCCCTGATGTCACAGAGCGTATTTCAGGACTCAGAGTGAGAGGAATCATTTACACACATGACCTTAGCGAGGGTCAGTGGAACGTTCTGGAGAAGACGTTATACAGCGGTTCGATTTTCCCGTCATCAGCACAAGATCTTGGGAAAATTTAAAGGAAATATGCGTGAATTATACGTTGTTTTTTTATTGTAGTGAACTGAATAAATTGAAATGACTTGAGAAAGGCAGATACAGAGAGATTTTCCGGCTTTAATCTCTGAGTGCCATTTGTACAAACTCCCTCATCCAGTCGATTCGCGGCGCTCGGACCCCGGCGTCCAATCAGACGAGCCCCTGGAGGTCACATGGCTCAGCGGGCTAAGCCCAAACTTGGCGTGTAGATTAGCGCGCGGCCTTAAGCCGAGTAAATCCCGAGGTAAACTAGTGCTCACGCTCCGCCATGAGTGGCTTTAGCAGAAGGAGCTAATATTTGTTAGCGTGTCGCCAGAGGTGATTAAGGCAGAGGATAAACGGTAATGGCAGCGATTAGCGCTTCTCACAGCCACTTCGGCTAAAGCCTCGATCCAGACCAGAGATTATTGAGACGAAACCGATTGATGCGCGGTCAAACAACGAGTGAAACACACACACACACACACACACACACACACACACACACACACACACAATATGCATCATGCAGTGATGAACCAGTAATAATATGTAAATTTCTGAATGTTTCAGTATAGATAATGGATGGAAATAGAAGAAATCCTGATCAGCATTTTAACAAATTAACTACACTCGTGGGCCACTTAATTAGGTACATTTACATTGAGGCATTTGGCAGAAGGTCTTGTCCAAGCAGACTCACAAATGAGTTGTAGTAAGTAAGATCCTTAGATCCTTACACTGGGTTACTAACTATTTGTTACACTCCTAACTAGGTGGTGCGGTGCGAGGAGTGACAAGAGCTGAGAGGTAAGTGGCTGCTGGACCATTGTTGGCAAGCATCAGGGTTTTGAGTTTGATGCAGCAGCCACAGGAAGCCAGTGGAGGGAGCGGAGATGTGGGGTCTGTGGGAGAACTCGAGAAGGTTGAAACCGGGACGTGCAGCTGCGTTCAGGATCAGCTGCAGAGGACGAACGGTGGACAGAGGCAGACCAGAGGTGCACCGTGATACCTTCTGAACAGCTTTTAAGTCTTCATTCTTCATAGATTCAGTGCCGGAGACACTCCTTAGAGATTCCGCTCCATATTAACATGATGACATCACACGGTCGCTGCTGATTTGTCGTCTGAACCTCCACCACGCCCCAGAGGCGTTCTATTGGACTGAGATCAGGTGACTGTGGAGGCCGTGTGATTACAGTGACCTCACTGTCATGTTCAAGATCCCAGTGTGAGCTTTGCAACATGAGGCGTTATCCTGTGATCATAAAAGGATGGACACAGTCGGGAACAACACTCAGGGATTTAAACCATGCCCAAGTGGTACTAAGGGGCCCAAAGTGTGGCAAGAAACAGTATCTCCCCCACACACCATTACACCACCAGCACCAGCCTGAACCGCTGATACACGGCAGGATGAACCCATGCTTTCATGTTGTTTATGCCAAATTCTGACCCGACCGTCCGCAGCAGAAATCGAGTCTCATCAGACCAGGTGGCATCTTCCTCCAGCCCTCTGCTGTCTGATGTTGGTGAGACCATGTGACCTGTAGCCTCAGGTTCCTGAGAGCTGACAGGAGCGACACCTGGTCTTCTGCAGCTGTAGCACATCTGCTTCAATGTTCCATGTCTTGTGTGTTCAGAGACCATCTTCAGCAGACCTCTATCGATAGATAGATAGATAGATAGATAGATAGATAGATAGATAGATAGATATAGATAGATAGATAGATCATTGACAAAGTAGCACTGAAAATGATGTTGATTTAATAATTCTTTTTTTTTACTTTTTCAAGTAACATAAAATAAGTATAAAAGAGACTTTTTTCTGATTTAAGTTTCTATAAATAATTGTAAGAAATGTTGATAAAGGTTTATTAATGTGTTGTTATTGAGCTCTTTACTGGATGATATGTGTGTAAAAGTGAGCTTATATCTTTCTTACACACTCACTTAACAAAGCAAGATATATATTAAATATGTACAAAATCAAGGATAATATGAGTTTGTTATTGTTAAATGGTAAGTAGTTAAATGGAAGTACGTTATTTCATATGTTTTTTACTATTGAAGCTTTAGAATATCGTATTTACAAAATAAATAAAAAAATATTAGCAGAACAGAAGTATATACCACACTGATTCAATAGTGCTGAAGTATCAGTATCGAATCAATATCGGTTCAGACATCATGTCCTGTATCTAATGTAGAAGATTGGAATTGGAAATTTTTTATACGTCTTCTCATTGATATTTATACTTTATATGTTATTATATTTACAATGTAAAATTTATTGTGTGAAAGAGTTGAACTGTAAAAAAAAAATGTTTAAGCGTTCAAATAAACCAGGAAATGTGGAACGTGTATCATCTTTATAACACAAGGTTTTAATATCGATACAAAAAAGTCCTATTGTGCCTCTAATCACGTCTGCGCTCCACGTGACCAAAATAAAGAGTTGACATTAAAGTGGGCATTGCATCAAACTAGCTTCTGAAATCTTTATTATCTTCCAGGACATGATATAAATTTGTCTCTGATATCACACACACACACACACACACACACACACACACACACACACACACACACACACACACACACACACACACACACACACACACACACACACACAGATTCAGAGTAGAGTTGTTGTTGTTGTTGTTGTTATTCCGCTCACAGCCGCAGAGCATTGCTGATTCTCAGCGCAGGTTTTCAGACGCTGATGCATATTCATATGTTTAATGTACAGACGCTCGCACCGCGCACTCCAGCCCGCCGCAGCAGCACGGCCTCGCCTCATTGATATGGTGGGACACGTTTCTGAAATCAGCCTGCGTGTGTTTCTAATTAACGCTTTTCCCCATGGGGAAGAAGATGACATGACACTCACTCAGGAAAACATGCATGTGTACAAAAGATAAAAAAAACCCATAAATACAAAACTTTATATCTGTGTTATAGCGCTGAAAAATGATGAATTATTTAATACGGGTGAATACTCACAAAACAGGGAGACTTGGAAATAAAAAAATCAAAAATCTTCCAGTCAGTTTATAAACATGTATCATTTTTACAAATAACAAAATCCTTCCTGCATCATAATTCATCACTCTACCAGTTTGTTTAAATGTTCAATTTAGTAAAATTGTTGT
>QMIH01000102.1:106748-109871 GCA_003987875.1 Clarias batrachus
ATTGTTATGAACTATAATGCTTATAAACAAGCAGAATATATTAGAAAAGGATGGAGGTGGGGCGGTGAAAAAGTGAATCCAGAAGTGAAGTTGAACATGACACACTGCAGATAACGGCTCTCGAGAGAGTTAACACTACAGCTTGTACTTTAGAGCTCCCTCTTTGAAGGCACCAGGAATCCACAGTGATAACCAAAACCCCAAAATAATGTGAGAGAGGAGTCGAGGACGCGAGTGCAGACATGACTTTATTTAGAAACATGTTAATATAAAGCAAACTAACAAAACAGGTCAATGAACAGGTCTAGATACGAGGTTGTAGCCTAAGCGTAGCAGTTAGCATGGCATGAGCATTAATGTGAACAAAACTAAAACTATACAGGAACTCTGGAAACTGGAAATATAATGTGCTGTAAAAGAAAGGAAAACGCAAAACAACTGACATTAATCCAAAACAGGAAGTAAACAGAAATCCAACCCTGTAAACTTTGACCTTTGACCCAATCTGCAGAGTCTGCTGTGAGTTGTAGTCCTGCGCTGTCCAAGTGCTTCCATGACAGTACAATCAAACATGTCTCCCAATGCACCGTCCACACTATGAGGGGGTCCAGGACATTTGAAAAAAATTTCCTAACATTGGTTCTTCAGGCACCGAGGCTGCCATAAGGGAGGGGGAAGTTCACAATGAGGTACAGTCTTGAAGTTATCCTCTCAGGAGGGTGGGGTGGCAGCACAGTGCTCCTAGGTGGACTGGACAGTGTCCTTGGCAGGGTGGGTGGAGTTTCTTTATTCCACTCAGTAGAACGTTGCTGGGAAGGCTGCCATGTCAGTCTCCAACTATGATACTGCTGGGGGGGGGGGGGCTACCTTTTTGGCTCTGTATGGGATCATGGCATGGGAGATGGGTTGAGACTTGGTTTGCAAGTCGAGCTGGGACTTGGCTGGTGGGGCCACGTTTTGTCCTCTGATGAGAGTATGATTGAGGCAGAACTTGTGGCAAAAGAGGTTGTGTATTGGGTTTATGATGACAGTCTGGCTGGGACATGATATGGGCTTGTGCTGAAAGAGCAGGGTGTGGTGGCACAGTGGGGCTACCACGTTGATCTTCACAAGGTGCTGGACTGGGAACAAAGCTGTGGATGTCACCATGTTGACCTCTACAGGTCACTGGGCTGGATGTGGGGCTGTGGAGGCTCCTGGTAGCTCCTGTTTGTTATCCGTCCTTCTGAGCCTCAGCGCTGCTGCAGACTCACTGGGTATCCGCCTCCTCAAATGTCTAGAAGCGGCTCTTCCTGGATTATGAGAAACACTCGCTAATCTCCCCAAGAATCTTTTGGCACAAGTTTCCCTGGGCAATGTGGCTTTGTGCCCAAAAGTGTGCCGGCCTTGTGAGCCAGGACTTTATAAATCAGATCCACTGCCTCTCCCTGGGTTTCATCCTATACAATCCAATTTGCTGTGGTGAACAGGAGACTATCATTCAGGGCCATTAACATGTGCTCTGATTGCGGAAGGTGAATCGTGCCAAACGTCAGCGTGGCAGGCCTGTTGACCTGCTCACACCCCTCGCCTGCTGCATCTTAAGACGGCCTTGTGTTCTCTTATTGGGGAGTCAAGAACGGAAGTGCAGATGTGACCTTATGTGCATTATAACAAACAAAACAGAAACAAAACAGGAACTTAGAACATTCGAGGCCAGCAGAGCAAACACAGAAAAAGGCTTTGGTTGCAAACTGAAGGAAAAGGTGACATAACAGATACAAAACAGGAAGTACAGCACAGGTAGTCCCTGACTCAGGAACATTCGAGTTATGAATTTCTGCTGATACAAATGGACTGTGCTTCTATAAACATTTGTATTTGTAGAACAAATCATGGAAGTAGCTTACATGTATTGTATAAAAAATGGACACTGCACCAGATACCAATATTTACAGTATTATACAATTATATACAATATTTCAGTGTGTAAGTGAATGTATAAAATGTCTAAAGTCTGCATTGCATTCTGTATGTGTGTGCGTTTGAAATGAGTCGGCCTCACCGGTTTCAGTGAATCAATCCGGGAGCACGATGATAGAAAATGTCTGTCCTGTAAAGCTGTACTGATGGGGAATAATCCTAATTTGGGAAAAATCCTTAACAACAACAAAAAAAAAACACAGTCTAATTAGATCACATGATGGTACTGTGGGGAAAGGGGAAAGAGATTTAGTCAAGTGGATTGGTTGGCTTTACTTTGTGCATTCGTGTCAAATGCGTATAAGACTTAAGAACAAATCCGACTTACGAACATGCTCCTGGAACGGAATTTGTTCGTAAGTCGGGGACAATCTGTAAGTAGAAATGTAATGCTATCTAGATCTTGAGCTAATGAGATGGAGTGATCAAGCTAGCTGAATCAAAAGCTTGTGCATGTTATCGTTCAGTATCCTAGAGGATCCACTGCGTGTAGTTATGGCGTACGTGTTGGAATTGAGGTTAAGCATTGGTGTTTCTAAAAGGTGATGGAGCGCCAAAGAAGGATGTCAATCATACTGTATGATATTACTGATTATTTGTGTTGGAGATGGCCAATAAAGATGGAATCCTGCAAGAATCATTCAAGAATGGTGCAGGATGAGTTTTTAAAGCATTTCACAGTTCACATTAAAGCAACAATTTGCTTTATTTATTTATTTATTTATAGCATTTAATATTCACAAAATGTTTATGTCCATAAGACAAAAACACTGATTTTTATTCCAGAAAGCATTTAAAGACATTTTTTGAAAGCGTGATGGATGAAGAAGAGTGTAATGCCTGAGCGAGTGATGGTGCTGATATTTCAGACAGGAAAGTGTCCGTGTTTGAGTCGTTCTGCTTAAACACACGCCATAAACACATCAATCACGCCAAGCCTCTCGTTCTCAGTGCACATAAAAACAACAGCAGCTTGAGCTCTCGTTTCTCAAACGCCTCATCTCACTGATCTCCGGGGAACACGGATGGGATTGGATTTCAAACTTAGACATCAGCTTGTGGAGAACGTCACGTCATATTTCACACAAAAGCTTTACAGGAAAGCGAGACGAGATCTGACTTTTAATGAACCAGGAAAAAAAATAAAAAAATAAAAATAAA
>QMIH01000102.1:135252-155252 GCA_003987875.1 Clarias batrachus
CTGGAGCCTCAAATCCACACACACACACAGACACACACACACACACACACACACACACACACACACACACACACACACACACACACACAATTCTTCTTTGCACATCTTTACTCTTCTCAGAAATTTCATCACTTATCAAAAAGGATATTTATATAGTAGCGCTTGATGACTGATGAACTATAAACAGTTATTGGAGACTTGTGTTATATGTGTGTGTGTGTGTGTTTGTGTTTATGTGTGAGTGTGTGTGTTTTTGTGTGTGTGTGTGTGCATGTAGTTTTATTTTTTTAAAGCGACAGAGACTTCATCAGAACCCAAGACCTATGACCCGGTCCTCATGAAGATGATTCCACACAGATTAAAACTTATTATAATTGTGTGTGTTTGTGTGTGTGTGTGTTTGGGATGAGGTGTGTGTGTGTGTGTGATCGGGGTAACATACTCCTGGAACTTGAAGACAAGGGACTCCATGTACAAAGCTTCTAACTGTATAATCGGGACCAAGTTTTCCTATTTTTTTTAAATTATACATTTTATGCAGGCTAAGGTGTGTGTGTGTGTGTGTGTGTGTGTGTGTTTGCATGATATAAATTATTAGGTGGGATACAAGGATTGTACAAACACACAAGTGTAAAGGCATGTAAATTGGGAACTGTAAAATGTGTGTGTGTGTGTGTGTGTGTGTGTGTGTGTGTGTGTGTGTGTGTTTGTCTATGTGCGCCAGGACCTCAGAGATCATCTCACTATCTGGTCCCAATAAGTACCACAATACAGGTCTGTGTGTATGTGTGTGTGTGTGTGTTTCAGACCTTTGTAACTGATTAAGAGAGTGAGTGTGAGATGAGTTTGTGAAGCCCAGAGTATGAGTGCAAACACACACACACACACACACACACACACACACGCACACACACACACACACACACACACACTGGACTCACACAGACGACTGGTTTTCATTACCACGTCACATCACGAGATGGATCATCTCTCTGACTTCTCTCTCGTCCTTCCCCTGTCCATCTCTCTCTCTCTCTCTCTCTCTCTCTCTTCCTCACTCTTTGTGAATCTCTCTCTATCTTTCTCTTCTCTTCTCTCTTTGCCAACTTGCTTTCAATTGCGTTTCAGTTCCTCGGTTCAAAAATCTGCACTCGGCTGCGGGGATTTTGGCTTTCATGCTAAATCTGACAAATAACGTCTCCATAGGGCAGTATTCCTCACGCTCCGTAACGAACAGCGTTATTTTTACAGCGTGGCAAAAATAACTGCGCGCCATCTGTTGCTACTTTAAGCGTCACGAAGTGTTCGCTACTTAGCAACGTAGAACACATACGCGCAATCTTACGTACGGAGTGGACGGGCTGCTGTGGGTTGAATAACTCTGCTTCATCACACCGTCTTCTCGCGGATCAGCTGGATTATGTGCAGTAACAGCAGATAATGTCCAGATAATATTTTACTCCTTTAATACCGTGTGAGTTAGCTAACAATTAGACTTAATTATTTACCAAAGAATGGGATGTGATTACTAATTGTGCCTGCGTACATTATAGCTACTTTACCAGTGGACTCACACAGGTAAAACTATTTTCTCTTTAACCTATATAATAATAATAATAATAATAATAATGATAATAATAATAATAGTAAAAATAGCAGATTGCCATGTTACTGAGTTAAAGCGTGAACTCTTCTCTCCTGAAGAAGCAAAACTTACAGCTCTGACTGCTACAAAGCACTGAAACTGGAGTCTCCTTCCATAAATGTTACATAAATTCCAAAAACAAACAAACATATTACTTTTTATTATTACTTATAACATATTATGTCTAGAGATGGCGTGTCCATTGAGATGTTACAGTGGAAACAATGACGTCACGTATCAATATGAACCTGCTCTCCTGTTAGAGCTGCTGTTACAGAGAGTAAATCAACACGCTCTCCTTTGACCAATGAGAATCCAGAGCTCCAGAACAGAGCTCCACTGCAGCGTTGGGGAATTAACAATTTTCAAACAATTTTCTCAACCATGGTTTTAAAGGAAACCGAGCCCTAAGATTCCCGTCCTTTGCTCGGGGGTTCCTGACGGCACGGGGATGTGGAGCAGGTCTGGACTGGAATGTTAAATTCTTCGGGGACGTTAAGGCTTCATGGTACATTGTACATAAATTAATCTGATTCGCCTGTTTGCCTTAAAGCACCAGACGGCTCCCGCCATCCAATAACGCAGTAATCCGCTCTAATAAAAACCTCAAACAACCAAATACCACACGCTAAACAAATGTCACGGCACGTACGACAACCAAACACTGCGCTTTTAACTCGCACGCCTGCCAAAATCAGGAAAAAGAAAGGCGAATTAACATTATTGCGAAAAACTCAAAGTTTTTGTCCGAAATTAGAGCTTCAGAGCTAAATCAGAAGAGACGGGATGCGGTCTCCTCTACAGCAGGTGTACAGTTAAACTCGTTTATTATGGACATAAAGGTACTTTATTTTCTCAATAATGTATTTTGTAGCTATAAAGTTTATTTTAAAAGCCAATTTGGTGTCATTCACAGTGTCAGGGATTTAAATTTCATAATTTTTCTCTTTTTTGTAGCTAGCTACAGTAGATCATTTCTTTTCCACATATGATTAGCTACCAATTCAAGGTAACACAACTTACTGTATATGACAATTTTTTTTCTCCAATTGTATCATTGCACACACACACGCACACACACACACACACACACACACACACACACACACACACACACACACACACACACACACACCTTGATTATTTCCTGCCAACATAGTGATTACTACAAATTAATATTTCTAACCTTTTCGTAAAAAAGTTAATACATGATTTGCTTTTAAGAATAACATTGTATAAAATGGTATTTTTATTGAGAGCTGAGTAAATGTAAAGAAATTTGAAACTGTTTTTTAAAAAAAATCATCACAGATACCTGAATTCATGTAGGGGGGGGAACACACACATCCTCCTCTCTCCCACCTCCGCCTGTGTGTGTGTGTGTGTGTCTCAGGCTTATTTGCATCCGCGCCGGTTGTGTTAAGCGCGGCTATTTGTTGTGATATTGGTTAATACCACACAGGGCTTTAAATACCCGTATCAAATCTTCACGGCTCAACAGATTCAGTTTTGCAAACCTGTATCGAACGGCGGTTCAATCCTGCAGCTTAGAGGAATACACTCCTTAAGTTCGGTGATAAGGTAAAACCAATCGCTGGATTAGAGAAGAATAAGGGAACGAGTGTAACTGTGTCTCTTTCTCGCAGTGTGTGTGTGTGTGCATGTGTGTGTGTGTCTGTGTGTGTGTGCACAGTATTGCTAATTCTGCTCAAACTTTAACACTTTAACAATAAAAAAGAGACTAATTCAAAATATCCTCATCATCTCCACTCGAGTTGGCCATAAGTAAAGTAAAGTTTGGAGTTTTCCTCCGTTTTAATTTTAAAATCTACGTGAATATTTAGTTAGTGTTTTAATCACAGACACTCACCTTTAAACCTGCTAACAGTTGGGGATTTAAAACAGACACCCTCATCCAGCTGTGGTTCAAACCTGGGAGCTTATGATCAGTAGAGCAGCACTTTAACCACTGGGCGGCCCTTCTCAAATAAAAGTCAAATCTAAATATGATGAAAAGTGAAGAGAAGAGACATAAATATCTTTAAATCTCACTTAAAGATGGGGGGGGTGGGTGGTGAGGACTAAACACTGCTCCTCACTTGATAACATGCAAAAACATTAAATTCAAGAATCATGCATCACTTAGACACACCCCTTTTTAAATAGACTCCGCCCCATGTGTGTAAATCTCATGTAATGACATTTTTTCCATGACTTTAGCGTTCAACAAAATTTTTTTTAATAAAAATGATGCTTCAGGTAAAAATGGAAAAATAATCTCGTTATAATGATAAAAACAGATCAAATGACGTCAACAGGCAGTGTTTATGAAAATAAATGCCGGTCACAGTTAGTCAGGTCCTGAATAATATCATGTTTCATTTTTTATTTTTATTTTTTTACATTTTCGGAGATTATTTTGTGCCATGTGGCTGCAAAACCTCAGAAAAGGAGGATTTCACTTATCCACCGAGCGAACGTCTACATTTTCCAAGCTAGTAAAAAAAAACCTGACAGGTTCATAAATAAGCGCTCGAATCAATTTGGGTTTAAAGAAATATTTATTATTGCACAACTAAGCCTGTTTATCCACAGCATGGCAACTCTCTCTCTCTCTCTCTCTCTCTCTCTCTCTCTCTCTCTTTCCACTGGATTTTCTGCCAAAGACGTGCCACTCCTGTGGTCTACACCGTTCTTACATTTTTCCGTCACATGCAGCAAAAAGATCTGTTTCGCTTCAGTAAAAACAAACCGCTGACAATAATTCACAAGTGATGATGTTCTTTTTGCGAACCTTTTCCACATGGGAAATAAATAACTATTGCACAACATCAGATGCTTTAAAAAATCCTCTATTTGTCCCCCCCAGGTTTTATATTAAAACATACCATGTACATTAATGTAGAAAACAAAATCATACAGCATCATGTTAAATCACAATGATATTCTAACAACGTCTGTGTCAAATATCAGGTTATATACTGTATCAGGTTATATATATATATATATATATCATACTGTATTGCGTAATAACTTTATTTGCTGCATGAATTCAGGTCAAACAGGGACTTGAATGCACAGAATAACAGAAAGTTTCTCTATATAATCCGCTGCTACACTAATGCCCTTATCACAGTGTTTCACTGGTGCTTGGACGCCATCAAGGTAGAAAGATTTTTCAGTACATGTTTTGTACAAAATGTTTTGGAGTGAGGTCCGGACTGTATGGGGGGGCGTGGCAATAACTCTCAGTTCCTGTAATGTACAAGCGGTGTTGGTGAATGAGTGTGTGTACAGTTCTCACAGACAGACGCATCTCTTCCATAACAAGTTATCCATCAAGTTTCAGTGATCAGACGTTCCACTCGCTGGTTGTTGACGGGAACGACTGCAGTGAGCTCTGAGACACCTCGGCTATAATCGTCATTCATGGATGTGCAGCCTAATTTTAAACATTGGCACCGTTCAGATGTTTAACCTCGACTAAGTACTAAATATCAATCACTTTTACATCCTCCATTCATCAGAAATGAAAAGTCCCGGTTTCACTAGAAATGTATATATACTGTATATATACTATTATTAATATCTTTATACAGGATGTCAAACAACAAGCTTTTAATACTGCAAAAGAAGTTAGTGCCTTTTGTTTATTCTTATTTTAAAGATATTTAAAAATTTTACTCCAATCATCTCTAGAAACAAACCTGAATAAATTATAATAAATTAAAATCACAGAAGGTTAGTACATTTTGATAATAAGCTGAACTCATGACTGCGCGTCTGTGAACATTTTTGCGCTTATTATTTTCTTCTAACATGTGAGTTCATTCATATATAATATATCATTACAATCAATTCAAGTTAATTCTTTATAAAGTATATTAATATTTCTGGTATCAAAGCTACACAATCAAAATAACTTATAATTAGTTATCATTAATTACAAAGGTTTTTCTTATTAGACAGGGTTTCAATTAGAAAAATTAAAGAACTGCGTTTAAAGCTAACGTAAACTTTTTGACATATTAAAGTCAGGTTGAACATTACACCCTTGTGGTAAAATGGTTTAAACATCTCTTTAGATGCTAATTACAAATGTACAAAGTCATAATATTATTTGTACTTGGTACTTTGCAATTGCTTTCATTTAAAACAAACAAACAAAAAAAAAATTACTTTTTTTTTTTTTTACTAAGTTCACCTGACATTTGATCATTTTAGACAGAGAACTTCTTGATACCTGCTTCTCATCTTCATGCTTGAGGATATTAGGGCTGCTAGCTTACTTACTACGTAACACTAGCGATGATACAAGACAACTGGTTGTCACGGTAACGCATTAGTTTCTAAAAATTATTATATCAGTGAGAACATGAGAAAATAAATTGAGCTTCTGGTACAGAATTCAGGTAGCTAACAGGGTAGGTTAGTGATGCTTTGCTCCTATGATTGGAGGCAACAATGTGGACATGTTTAGATTTAAATATTTATTGCGATTTTTAAAAGGAATAAGTTATATTTAAAATTGTATCAAGCAGGAGTTGGATATGTAAGGACAATCCCGCCTCTTACTCTGATCTTAACCAATCAGAGCTTTACACATCCACTGTAGCACTGTAGTTTTAGTCTCATTAGTCTCATTAGTCTCCTTCCTGGCGCCGTGTTTTTACTTTTATTAATAAGCAAAAAACAGTTGTTTAAAAATTTTTATATATATATATTGAGCTACTCTGAACTGGAGTCCAACTTCCGCATCATCCGCTTTGATTCACTGATCCACGGCATTTCCCGATAGTACGCCCGTCCATCCACGCTAATGCTAACGCTAACACTAACGCAGGGCTTTTTAGTGCTCTCTGCTTTCCGAAAGTGCTTTTATTCTGGCTTACTGCTCGCTCAGAGACCCTTAATGTAAGCCTCCCTTTTCCACAAAAGGCCCTTGTTGTAATCCTCCCCGATTAGAAAATGAGCAGCAATGATTCACGTGAGTTGGAAAAAAAGGGCCTGAGATGCTTCTTATGCACACGAGGGAAAGTAAATTAGGGTCTTCACTTTGTTTTAAGCTCTCGACTAAAAATAAACCCATTCAATGAGAGAGCGTTCAGCAGGGTTTGTCCTGGTCATTGCTATGCTTTTTATAAACAATTTCCGCCCAGATTCAAATTGTAAATCACCCTCAAAAACGTAAATATATTTTGTAGTGAAACTTAAGTGAATAAATAAAATAACAACATTAATCTGCAGTTTCCTGAAAGCACACATCTGACACCTGATCTGACTCGACCAACAGGACAGGTGACGTTCTGTATTGTTTTCCGCCCTGCCGTCTTTCCGTCTTTTCATTTAGCAGAGAGTGGGAGATTCAGGATACGTCACTTCACCTTTCCAAGAAAAACACGTCTCGCTCAAGTCAAGTGCAAAGAGTTTATTTAAGCAGAGTGATTTTTTTTCTCAGTGCGAACATTGGCGCTCATTTCACCTCTTCGCCGTGCAGCGGCAGTGACAGATTGCAGCGCAAATAAATACTAATTAAAGAGTAGCCTTACAGTCTCGCCACCAGACGCCACAATAAATTACAATACACTTTAATATAGAAGATTTCCCTGGTTACACCAGGTCACAAAACCTGAGCTTTATATGAACAAATCCTCAAGATCATGTGATCATCACAAGGTCATTTATAATCGGATTATTTCCCTAAAACATCCTAAACAACCACCATGAGCACAGAGCGGCACTGAGAGCCGGAGACACATAGTGCTTCCTCAAGAACCAGTCTTAAAGTCTGCTGGGAATTCTTTAAATAATTCAGCATTCTCAGAATCAAAATTTCTCATGAGAAAACATTCTGTGATACGGTTTTGCATAGAACCTTTAAAGGCTCTAAATGATCTAAGAGTCTACATTTTTATGTTTTTTTAATTTATTATTATTTTTTTATTTATAAAAATGTTTAAGGAAGTAAAACAAAGATTTATTAAAACAACTAATTAAAAAATGCTTAATTTCTTATTTATATATATATATATATATATAATTTCTTCTTTAAGAGATTCTTTTTGTCCCTTGATCAAACAGATTGTATAATTTGTATATTTAAACCCTGTAATTTACACTATAAAGAAGATTTTTCAACTAGCACTTTCCAGGAAAAATATATTCTGAAAAACAAAAACAACCAAACAAACAGACACACATACATGCATGTAACTAAGAACAGTGTTAGGCTTATAAAAAAAAAATAAATGATGATATTTTTTTTTATTATACAGATTTAAACATGTAAAAGACAGAATATTATGATTACATTGTTATTTAATTTTGTGGGTTATTATTATTATTATTATTATTATTATTATTATTATATTAATTTGAGTATTTACACAATGTTTTATCATGTTTTATACGTTATATGCTGTATTTTAACATATGTTACTGTCTTGGAAAAAAAAAGTTTAAAGTACACAAAGTGAATCTTTTATTTCATTTTAGGAAATATCCATCAAAAACAAGGAATGATTTAAAATAAATTCATCACGTTGACAACCATGAAACTGATAATGGTATATAAGTGTAACCTTTTGTTGAAAATGGAAAATAATCAATTTCCATTTGTACAGAAAACACTTCTGAGCAGCCGCAGGACTTTTCCTGGAAATTGAACTGAATCTCTATCTGTCACAACACAAGGGGAAAAAAACAAGCAGAGACTCGTTTTGTAGTTTTAGTAAGGATACAAACACAAAGTGTCCAAATGGTACGAGCTGAAAGTGGAGAAGCCTCTGGACCTCCCTGATGATAAATGCATATGGCCTATTGAGCGCTTGGGCTTTGGGAGTTTGGCTAAAAAGCGTCTCTGCTCGCTGGGTGCCATTAGTTGGGTGCGTGCTTAATCCCTGGATTACCTGAGATAGCATCTCCAGCTCCCTGAAAGCCCAGATTACTGACCACAAGACAGCTCCATCTCAGGGGCGAGCATGAATCTTTAATACCACCTGAAACAGAGACGCTGTCCAACGCACAGCCTATTGATGACTGATGATGCTATTGAATTGATGTTTTGAGGTGATTTGAAGCAACATGAAGATTACCCTGAGCATGTTCCTGTGTGTGACCTAGCATCGGATCAGCAGTAACGTTCTACATATACATCTACTAAATGTGAAGAACAAAGTACAAAGTGCTAGTACAAAGTACAGTAGTGTAGGTAAAAGAAGAGCGGTATGGAAAGACTGTCAAAAATCTTTAACAATACATTTATAATTCTTTAAAATACCTTTATTCTAAATATTTATATCAGTGTAATTCTTGTACTTTACTTGTTATTTACTAAAAAGCTAAGCCACATTACTTTGATAATTCCTATCTTAAACTTAGATTAACTTTAACATTGTGACTATTTACTTTGTCTTGCAAGTACCAAAGTTGATTAACTCAATTTCACTGACAAATTATAGGTTTATAAGATGTAAGTAGTACAGCAGGTAATATCAGTTCAATGATATATTCTAGTATTTAATCTGCCATGTGTGTAGTACCAATTCAATTTTAAGCTATTAAGAAAAACAGATAGAAAGTAGAAAATTAGTGGAAAATTGCATCTTACAGTCTTTAAAGCACTGGCAAAATTAGGTAACAAGATTGTAAGTACTGAATCATTTTAACAAAATGTATCTTTTTTTAGCTAGTACTGGAAGAGACTAACTCAATTTCACTGCTAAATTCGTACTGTATAAATGTATAGCAATTTTTTGGGATCCAAAGATGGTAAGCATCGAAACTTTTCAGGCAAAAAGCTAACTTAGACAAACTAACAACAAACTAGACAAAATAAACGAATGGTTTATAGACTTACAACAACTTAGACATTAATGAAAACCCGAAATCTTTACGATTTTTTTAAGACTGTATGTATACTTTCCAGTTAAAGTGCGGAAACTGTGTTTATATTTGGATTTTTTTTAGGTTAGAAAACAAAATCTCTCGTTTATTAAAATTCATTTACTGAAGTGAAAATCTTTGTTTGAGTATTAAAATTATAGTACAATGTAAAATTATTTATTCATTCATCTATTTTGCTTATTACACACACACACACACACAATGAGCAATTAAGGAATACCAGTTAACCTAATTTGCATGTCTTTGGACTGTTTGAGGAAACTGTGTCCAGGGGAAACCCAGCAAGCACGGACAGAACACGCAAACTCCATGCACCCTGAGGTGGGAATCAAACCCAGACCCTGGAGGTGCGGGTGCTAACCACTACATGGCCATGCCACCTTAGAATGCGAGTAGCAATTTAAATACACAAGAATTTAGAATAAAATTACAGTTTTTATGAGATTGAATGTTTTGAGCAGAAAACGTCTCTTTATTATTATTATTATTATTATTATTATTATTATTATTAGTTGTTGTAGTAGTAAAACAAGTTGTTTTATTCTATAAATATTCTATGTATATGGTGCATTTCCAGTTCCTGTCTGGTGCTCCTGGGCTTCCCCACCACAATGACCAGGATAAAGTGCTTACTGAAAATGAATGGGCTCTATTTAAGTATTTAAACTCAGGGAAGGTACAAATCCTCTAAAAGGACCGTTTTAAAAAACTTTGTGCGGAATAAACACTACATCAGAGTAACAAAGTGTGTGTGTGTGAAGGCAGATCAAAGCGGTTTGAGATGATAAATGACCAGAACACAAACAATAATTGGGAGACACACTGACCTTTGTTGTGGTCTGAAGGAGTTTAAAGCTAATGCTAACATGAGAAGAAACAACAGGAGGTTCATCAGAGAGACAGACAGACAGACAGACAGACAGACAGACTGAGACAGAGACAGATGGAGGGCGTGTAATATTTTAGGCTTGTTGTTGAGAGACGGAGCTGCTCAGGAGCTCAGGACCAAACATTTACTCAACAAACACACTCCTGCCCAAAAGAGGGCAGAAAGAGGGATTCCTGGATCTGGGATCAGACACACGACACTCCGAGCGATGCTTTAAACACACTCCATCAAACTCAACTCCATGACCTGGAAAGCAAACACACACGAGTGTCACCTTTTGTCCCCAAAATACACAATACAGTAGAAGCTGAGATTTTCTTCTTCTTTTTTTTTTTATAACATCATGATGTCTAGACTCTGGTCTGTTCCGCTAAAATCATAATTTCATTAGTATAGAAATTAATTAAGAAGTAACATTTGCATCTTAGTAACACAACCGCTTACTAACAGTCGATGACGCATTAAGACGGAATCACTTTGACCCAACAATCACAAGTTTTTTTCCTTGTGTTCAGCCAATCCAAGCCTGGCTAGACCCTCGTCATGTGACTCATCAAGCAAATCTTGAAATAACTCCTTTTAATGAACCAGATGAATCAGTTTATGTGTCCAAGTGAATGCATTTTTCTGTTTCTGTATGCAACAACATATTAGCGTTATTAAACAGATTTCCAATAGAAATGATTTTCATCTTATTTAATATTTGCAAACAATATATAGTTTGAAAAAGAACTGCAGACGGAATGACTGTAATATTTGTGAAAGATCGACTACACATGGTTAAAAAAAATTTCATTCCATGTGTAAGAAAGTGTGTTAAGATGAAGAGGAAAAAATTAAGTAAAGTCACTATAGCAAATACAATGTGTTGTATAAACATTGAAATAATGGAACACAGACATGACTGATCCTGTGACGCGCCCATCTATGGCAGACACTAATGAATATTGATGAGTATGCAAAAGCAACAGTCACATGACAAGGTGTGAAAACAAACAAAATGTCAGGAACCCAAACAAGTGGAGTTTTCCTTGACAGATTCCGTAAAAAAGCTACGATTGCTACGTGTTTCTTTGTGAGTCGGCTCTGTGTTCAGCATAATGATGAAATTTTAAGAAAACTGAGGTCTCGTGTCACATGATCTGAGTGCGATGGAAAGGAGGTTGGGCCTAATTAGCATACTAAAAAGAATAGGCTGCACAAAACTATTTTCAAAAAAGATTTTTTATAGACAGATGTGCAAAGCCATGACAGTAATGGTGTCAGTCATCATTTTTATGAATATTTATTATTTATTTATTTATTTATTGTGTTTTGTGGTCTGAATCAATTTTTAACACTTCTAGTAAAGTTCTGACGATCTAACATCCTTCAATTGTAACACAAAACAGCATGCAGTTAAACGTTTGAACAAATGATCAAGCCCTGAATCCTGAAATCGATGCAATAAAATTCTCATAATTAAAACTAACACATTATTTTATTAGTTCAGTGAATTTAATCATCACAAAAAAACCCAAAAGTAAAGTGAAGAAACTAAAGAATTACAGAATGGAAGAAATGAAAGAATTATGGAGCAACAAATAATCACTTGTTTGTGCTGAAAAGCCAATCAGATGCTAATCGATAAACATATTTATGGAACAATTGGGTTTAGCCACGCCCACAAAACTCTATTTGAAAAATGATGACATTTCAGTGAAATAGGCAGATCAAGAGAGAAATCATCTGCTAACGTAGCTCAGCCACTGCAGCTCTAACTCCTCTACCTCCACCTCCTCCTTCTATTCCTCCTCATCCTCCACCACCTCCTCCTCTACCTCCACCTCCTCCTCTACCTCCACCTGTCCTTCTTCTCAACCACATTTCCTTCTCCTCTTTTTACCCCTCCTTCTCCAACTTCTTCTCCTCCACCTTCCCCGTCTCCCCATTCATTTTCTTTACTTGTTTCTTCTTGTCCTCCTCCTCCTTCCACCCCTTTCATCCTCTTCCTCAGGTGCCATTATTTTTATTCCAATGGAATGGCTAGTATTATTGTCTTAGATTATGGATTTTTAATAATTGCTTGTGAATGTTCACTATACTGGTGTGTAACTGGAATAAATAAGCGATTTACACGTAACAACGTAATCTGTATCTAACACCACAGAATTGACCGACAATTATACGATTTAAGAATTATTATTTTTAGCTTCACACTGACGTCTCTTCATATGGAGCATTTTAATGGTTTCAGGATTTTTAAAAACACTAGTGGTGTAAATACCCAATTTATGAATAAATTTGCCTTCGACTAGTGCAATAATAAATATTATAATCTCTGAACTGTATAATTTTTTTACAAAATAAGAGTACTGGTGTGTAAATCCATGGCTGGCTGAGATGTGTGAGATCTCTGAGATGCTCATCTGTAAGGTTGAGGAATATTCTGTAATCCCCAAATTCCTGTAATAACAGGAAAAGAAGAATCATGCTTACAGCGCATGTGAATCAGGTATTCAGCATGAGCACGCGACGCTAATCCCCGTCCATCATGGAGGAAGACGGGGGAAGGGCTCCATTTTTTTCATAATTACAAACTCCTTAATGAGAATCGTGTAGCTCAATAAAGCGAGCGTTACACACTGCCGTGGCGTCACCCGCTGGGTCGAGCAGTTCAAACACAGCACAGTGAGTTATTCTCCTCTCAGCTAGCAGGAAAAAAACCTGATGAAATCCCAGTGCTAATGTGCAACAGATTACAACATCATCTCCTAATCACACTGGCAGCAGTAGATACGGCCGGGTCGCTAAAATCCCCTCTGCATGGCGACGGCGAGGGTCGAAGGGCCGCCGCGCGACACGAATCAATCACTGAGGCTCAATTTTACAGTCAGCGTCGCTCTCATCCCTAAACATGAGCTCGGTGATCACGGAGACGCCTCGATTATGAGCGAACATGAGCTCCTGCTCGAGGACAATAATATCGGCATTAAACATCACTGAAAAAAAAAAGAAAACACCTGGCTGGGGGATGCAATAATATTGGCCTTACACACTGCTGAAAAAAAAAAAAACTCATACCTGCCTGGTACAGATTCATATTAAACAGCAATAAAATGTACCTGGATGGCTATTTGTTTATTTATTTATTAAACAAAATTACATTAAACAGACGGCTGGATATATTTTGGTGCAATTATTATTATTGTTATTAATATTATTATTAGTAGTAATAGTAGTATTATTAATATTATTATTATTATTTACTTTTTATTGTGCTAGAAAATATTGCCCGTAAATCTTAAATCATAACATAAACACACATGCACAAACCCACCTACTGTACACACACACACACACACGCACACACACACACACACACACACACACACACACACACACACACACTCTTGCATTTAAAAAAGTGCTTGGGGTCACGGTGCAAAATCTTTTTAAAAAATTGTAAATGACAATAAAACTGGGATTAAACAATTAAAAAAAAATCAATAATAAAAATAATAATATAAAATGAAACATACCTGGTAGCATTTATTTTTATTTTTATTTCATTGTGGAAGGCAGTGAACAAAAAAACACCCTGACTGTGTTCTGCTTTTTTCCCACATTGCATTATATATTGGATATGGACCATAGAGGACGATAATATTAGCAGAATAAAGAAGCCTTGGGTTATTCTTTAATTATTTCATTTGTATATTTTTTTATGGAAATAATAGATAGAGATGATAATTTCAATAAACACTGTTTAAAATAAACTGGCTGGGTGTTTGACTTTTTTTGATTATGGAAAATAATTAGACTTTCTTAAATTCTGTTAATAAATAAATAAAAGGCGTGGGGGCGTGTCTGAGGCCGTGCCCGGTGTGTAGGGTTCCCTCATAAAGAGGACGATCTCTGTCACAATATTGACACAGCGAGCAGGCAAGCAAATGTCAGGGGCTATAACATATGAAATGCTTAACGTTACCAATTTTCATCTGTCAATCAGAGTGGGACGGGCGAGAGACAGAAGGAGAGAGAAAGAGAGAGAGAGACAGAGAGAGAGAGATCAATACACCGCCGCTGAGTCCTGACACAGAAATGTTTCTTTTCTTCACTATAAAAGACTGTCAAATGTCACAGAGAGCTCCGGGACTGTCGCTGATTTATCTTCCTCCGACACGCAGCAGGACGACGTTTGTGACACAGAGGAGACGTTCAGCTTCAAATTGTATTGAGCTGGTGTGTAAACTCGCACAAGATTTCCTGGTGCTTAGTAATATTCCAGCTTTAGTCATGTTGGAGATGAGCATGTAGCAAGTGGATTTGTTTACGAGCAGTCTGTTCATGTTAAACAGTATTCAAGTTTACTTACATTACTTTACATTAAACTGCTGACATTTAAAAGTGATGAAATGTTAAAGCTTTTTAATGTTAAAGTTCATTGCTAAGTGACACTAGCATGCTAACTTAAGAAAAAATCATATTAGCATGCTAGCTTAACAAAAAAGATCAAGTTAGCATGCTCACTTAGCAAACATATTATCATGCTAATTTAACAAAAAGTCATATTAGCATGCTGTCTTAACAAAAAAAATCATATTATTATGCTAACACAACAATTATATTACCATGCTAACTTAACAAACATATTAGCATGTTAACTTAACAATTATATTAGTATGCTAACTTAACAAATAATCATTGTAGCATGCTAGCTTAACAAAGAAAAAATCATATGCCCATGCTAACTTAACAAACATATTAGCATGCTTACTTAACAAAAAATATTTTAGCATGCTGGCTTTGCAAAAAAAAATTAAAATCATATTAGTAGGCTAACGTAACCAACAATCATAAAAAACATATTTGCATGCTATCTTAATGAACAATTAAATTAGCATGAAAACAAACAAACATATTAGCATTCAAACTTAACAATTATATTAGCATGCTAACTTAACAAAAATCATATTACCATGCTAGCTTAACAAACAATCACATTAGCATGCTAACTTAACAAAAACTCATATTAGCATCCTAGCTTAACAAACAATCTCGTTAGTGTGCTAGCTTAAAAAAGCATATCAGCATGCTAACTTAACAGACATATTAGCTTGTTTACTTAACAAATAATCATATTTTCATTCTCACTTAATAAACAATTACTGCATGCTAATTTTGCAAAAAAAAAAAAACTTTTTCTTGAACTCTTCGCAGTAGTTTATATTTTCTTCAGTTGCCTATCAATGAAGCTGCACTCTGGTGTTGATTAATTATTTAGGACAGCAGCTCTGACAGCAGTGCAGGTTTATATTCATGTGCTCGGTCTAATACATTATTGTTTTAGCAGTAGCAGCTCATACACGAGGACGTGTACAGCGTGTACATGCTGCACTCACAATAAACAGATTGTAAATTCATGTGGAAGGAGTCTGCAGTGTTATTCTTTAATAGACAGATGTTTTTTTTTTATAGAGAATTAAACTTCTATTTATACAATATTATTTTATTTATAACACAAAAAAAGAAAGATAAATAATTGATACTTTAAAAATATATTTTTACTTTCAAATTGGGGACTAATTTCGCTACAGTTATTATTTTAATTATTAAAAATGGAAACCATGCATCATGTGATTTATTTCCACCAGTGAGAAGGTATCTATGTATGACTCTGAACGTTTTACACTCTACATGTCCGCTCACCATCATATACTGTATTTGCTTATATTTCTAAGATATTTGTACAAAAATATTCTTACACCCGCCGAGCAGAGATAAAGCCTCGCCCGCTCGCTCGCTCGCTCGCTCGGGTTCCTGTGAGCTACCGTCCGTGTCTCTTGTGTCTCTGCCTCTCCGACTGACGCCTCATTTGCAATCCTCGATTCTTTCCTTACACACTTCATCAATTAGGCTGCAGTTCAGCAGGAGGCGAGTGACGACCCGCAACCATCCCACAAGTTCACTTCAAAAGGAACGAGGATCTTTTGAAGAACACAGGCTCGTTCTGGAGTGACGGAGTGCGCTGAAATCCTCAGACACCCACTGAAGTGGTTCTTGGAGAATCTCCAAAGTCCAGCATCTCACCGGGTTTGGATAAAGGCAGAGGGTTCCTGTGCTGAGAACGTGATAATTACAGCATGGAAAAAAAAAAAGAAGCAAACAGGACCAAAGGCAGGAAATCTCACTGAAGATAAAGATAATAATGGACATGAAGCTCAAGAGAACAGGGATTGCTTCTGAATAAATCTATTTTATTTTCATGCAGAGAGAATCTCCCTACTAACTGTTGTTCCAATTAGGAAGGGTTCCACATAGAACCCATTTAGGCTGCTAAGTGTGCTTGAAGATCTCTACAATAGCCGCTTACTTGTCGAATTGGTTCTATTTTTTCAGAACCCTAAATCAAACACTTTCCCTATCATACAGGTTTCTCTGCAGAAGGTGAACCCTTATGTATACAATGAACCCCTAGAAGATCCTTGAAGAACAACTTCTTCTTCAACACTGATGTTTTACCAGACATGATGGTTTAAATTCCAATTTCTTCATCAATCCAAAAATTATATAACCCTTGAAAGTTCTGTGTAGAACACTACAACAAAGTTACAAGTTGAACCTTTTTGGGCCCTTAAAAAAGTCCTGAACATACAGTAGATCTCTGCAATAAGTAATTCCCTACCAGAAAGGATTCCAAGTAGAAACTTTCTAGAAAAACTAGAACCCTTAATGCAGAACCCTTATGCAATGTATTCCTCTAAGCACTATAAACTAAATTATGTAAAAAAAAACAAAAAAAAAAACAATGACAACCCAACTTTTGCTAATAGTGTAATATGGCGTTGATGATAATGGTAAGAAAGTCTTTCCTGTCACTCTGATTAAAATAGTTAAAGGCAAAATGGCGGGTCTCTTAAAGGTTTAAACTCTATAGCATGTACAGAAGCTGTGATTAGCTAATGAATCTTTATAGAGTACACAAGAAATCCAGACAAAGTCCTTGAAAATCCCTCAACTATCGCATTAAAAAGATTCTATGTGGAACCTTTCAAAAGAATGTTTAACTATAAAAGGATTCAAAGTAAAACCCAGTTTTTGAAACTAAAAATTAATTCTATTTAAATACTTAAATAGAATTTTGTGCAATTACATAAAAAAGTATTGAAGATCTATAAAACATAAGGTTCGTTATGAAAAAAAAAAGGATGGAATGCTTAAAAGTTCTATGTTGAACACTAGAACATGTAGGAAGAATTTTAGCAATTTAAGAACATTAATAAAATGACTTTTTTGTGCACCAGTAAAAGTCTGCGGAACCCTAAAAAGTTCTATAAAGAACCTTAAGCAAGTTTTGTAATATACTGCAGACATTATTATTAACAAGAATGATCGATCAATCAATGAATTAATTAAACATTGCAATTTATTAGAAACTAACAAAAATGGCTTAGTCTCAAAACCGTAACCTTATTTAGAGCATTCTTTATCAGACAGGTTCCAAGTTGAACCTTGACCAGAACCTAGGAACTTTTTTTCCATCTAAAGAACTCCTGAAGAAATTGTTTAATAGCAATAACCTGAATAAACATTTTCTACCACAAATATGGATGTAGGAATAATTAGGGTTCTAACCTGCCTTAGGTCTCCTGTGCTGCTTCAAATGGTTCTGCTTGGAAGCCTCTCACAGTAGTGTTAATGGTTTTCTAGCAGAACCATTTCAGACATTTAGAAACCTGCTTTTCCTTCACTCTTGTTGTTGCCAAATCATTTTCCACCACGATGATGTGAGTATTAATAACCTGAATTAATAACAGCATCGGTTATCATGTCATCTTTGTGGTGCTTGGACCCCGCTGATCACTGCTCAGTAATTATAGTGATTATAATGATGATGTAATGTGTGAGTCTGCTCAAGGTCCCGAAGACCAAAGTACAAGTTCTTTACCTCTCGGAGATCGCTGCTTGGACTCGTGTGTTTATATCGTAAACGTCATACAGACATGCAGCTGCGCATAAAAATGTCCAGCTTCTGATTTACAAGCGCTAGCATTATTGTTAGCATTGACGGCTATCGGAAAACAGGTGGCGCGACGCTGATGTGGGACAGAGGACACGTCGGAGGACAAAAAGTCTGGAACATGAGGATGTGCAGGAAACCCGAGCCACTCCTGGTGAGCGCTTAAAGAGAGTTTTATAGCCGCGCTGGCGAAGATGAAGGATTATAATAAAGAGAGAGAGAGAGAGAGAGAGAGAGAGAGGTGGAGGGAAGGAGCTGCTGTAACACTGCTATAAGTCATGCTGATGTTCTGCGAAAGCAAACTTAGTATCCTGAGCAGTAAATTCCCATCGACCTTCTGCATGTGTGTATTAATCTGTAAGTAACTCTGAATCGATGGTTTATGTTCATTACACTGAATGCGACTCCAGCTGATGGTGACTCTGATGATTTTAAACAATGATCTCTAAAACTCTAAAACTAAAAAAAAAAAAACTACGTTTTATAGATCAGTTTTTAAAAAAAATGTGAGTCATGATGTAATGCAATTGGAATTAGTATTAATAAATAATAAATGAAATAATTCATAAATCTTTTATTTAATTGTCAAGTTAAATTTTTTTTGTCACATGATCCTACAGTGTAAAAAAATATCAAATTTAAATGTCAAAATGTTTAAATTTAACAGTAAAATACCGTATAAATGTTGCAGTAAAAAACTGTCATTTATTTTACAGAGTAAGACCTTAAATTTAACAGTTAAAAACATATGAAAATATGCGGTAAAAATTACGATATACTGTATTTATAAAAAGGAAAACATTATTTTGTCCTCATCAGTTGCAGCGTTATGGATATGACGTTATGCGTTATGGATGTAACATATAAACTCTCAGAGAAGATATTTGTTACTGATATACTGAAGCATCAGTTTATATTTTATTAAACCCTTGTTGATAGAGTTTAAAAATTAGAATAATATCTGTCTAGACTTTTTTAAAATAGAAAACTAGTGCTTATGCACTACTACACTACTGCACTCCCTGCGCTATAAAACACAGCGTGCAAGTCGCGCGGTGGACGCGGGGAAACCGAGGAAGAGTGGCACGCGAGCGGGGCGATGGACTCGAGCATGCGCCACTCTGCCGCCGCTCACCAGCCTGTGCCCGCATGCCACCGGGGCGCTGCCCACCAGACCTGCACGTGCACACACCTTCCCTTCCCTTATTCCCTGCCTCCCTCCTTTAACCCAGTCTGTCCCTAAATAAAATCACCCCTTTTCCGGACGACCTCGTCTCATGTCCATGCTTGTTGTTGCCCCCCAAAATACATGAACATATTTGACACCCCTGTGCAGTGGGCACTTAAAAACCACAATGCAGGACGGAGCACATAAACAATCTTAACATGTGTGTGTGAAAAATCATATTTTTTCTGTGTAAAGTTGTAATAAAAGCACTTCTGTTAAATTCTATGCTTAGATTGTCTGCGTAAAACGCTTAAAACTGTCCACCCTGACATTTGTATATTTGATTTTGAGAATTTAAATATTGTTTTGCTGCCTTTATTAAAAAAATACA
>QMIH01000102.1:157752-159434 GCA_003987875.1 Clarias batrachus
AACCTTTTATTCCATCTCAATCTCACTTTAGTGTGGATTCTGAGACATTTTAAAACAACACAAATAACGGCGCTCGAGATTTAAGGACGCGTCCGTTTCAGAAGCACGAGCTCCGACGGCAACCGTGTTTATTTCATCAGCAATCCGCGATTACGCTGACGATAGACTCAGGGGGATCTGAAGGCTTCTTCGCTTTGCCTCCGATTGGAGAACAGAAGGATTAAAACAGAAGGATTTTGGTTTTCCTTTCGAAACTCTTTAGGAATCTGGAAAAACGTACAGAAGCTGAGAACTGAATCATCGTCATGACTCAATGAACACGTGCTTCAGCTTCTCGTGAAAATGAGTGAATCTCGTTCATGAGCAAATGATTCGCTGATCCAAACACTCGTCCACTCAGTGACAGCCAATCACAATCAGGACTGAACGATTCACTGATTCAGACGCGGATCCGTAAATGAATCCAGAATAAGTCTTAAAAATAAATCAGAAATAAATGACTGAATCTTAGTGATAACCACATGACTCAATGACTCAATCAGACCCGAATCTCCTGAAGGCAACAGGACCGAACCTCATTCATGACTCAAGGACTTGACGATTCAGTCACTATCCTGTGAGTCGGGTAAGGAGTGAATCTTTGTCAGTGTCAAATGATTCAATGATTCAAACGCTGGCACGCTGAAGAGGAATCATGGGTATTTTTAATAATTCAAACTGATTCGGGGGCAAGCAGAGCAAATCAAGGGTATGATCGAATGAATCACTGAATCAAACACTGATCCAGAGGAGTGAATCTTGTTCATGATGAAGTTATTTATAATCGTAAATACTGTATTCGTTTTTTTAATATATAATATATACAACATACATTATCACAGCTGCTTGCTGATTGGCTGATTTATACGAAGCACAGCAGCAAATGAAAAGCTCTGGACTGATTTGTTCACACAGTTGACTCAGTGAATCATTTCCTAATGAATCATATTTGATTGACAGATGCTCTTTTTTTCGATCCGACTTTGCTTCCTGTTTAATGTTGTTATTGTTTTTGGCTGCTCCCGTCGATCCGCAAGCACAACTCACTACTCCGTCACATGTCTTTACGCCAGATGTCCTCCTCAAATTTTTCGAACCCGCACCTTCCGCATGGCAGGCGAGAGACCGACCGACCACTGAACCACCAACACCCTGAACTTCATATTGAGATCCCTGAGTATGTCACACATAATTATATTGATAATTTCGGTAATTCATTTACACGGATAATTAATAATCAATTAGACATCCCGGTTTCTTTCGCAAAGTTTTAAAGAACTTCCCTAATCACTTCATTCCCAAATCCTACACGAGGAAACGACGTCTGGGTCGGATTTAAACCCTACCAATCCCGGCTTCTGGATTTACACAATATTTTTAGTGTCACACTGAGAGAAATGTAAAAACATAAACACTAAAATGAGAAAAATGAGAAAGAGGAGAAGAAGTCCCGCGGAGTGTGTGTGTCCCCGTGTCTCAGGCTGAGAAAGAGGAGAGGGGAACTGGCAAGGAATGAAACAGTGTGGTTCGTAATAATGGGGCTATCCATACCACTTAGATATTACACACACTCTCTCACACACACACACACACACACACACACACACACACACACACACACACACACACACACACACACACGC